>PVKA01017202.1:0-46285 GCA_004027165.1 Ctenomys sociabilis
TTTTTTTTGTCTTTTTGAGACAGGGTCTCACTATGCAGTTCAGGCTGGCCTTAAGCTCACTTTGTAGCTCAGGCTGGTCTCGAACTCACAACAATCCTCCTGCCTCCGCCTCCCGAGTGCTGGGATTACAGGCATGCGCCACCATGCCCGGCTAAAGCACCTGTTTAGACTCGGGGGCCGGGGCTTTGATCCCCACCCTGCTGTGGCAGCACGGCTCCGGGGGCGAGCTGAGATGGAGATTGAAACGAAGTGCTGGTGTGCACCTGTAATCCCACGGTTTGGGAGGCTGAAAACAAGAATCACTCCGATTCCGATCTGTACAGTGAGACACTGTAGACCCTGTACTAAATATATTTTTAAAAAGTTAATTCTAACATATTAAAAGAATATTAGATGAAAATAAAATGCACTGTTTACAGTATGTATTTTTGTCCCCTGTGTCCCGGGTGGTGATTGGCTCAGTAATCTGGCGTCTGCCTTGTACTCTTCTGCTCTACACGTACCTTTCAGCATTTCTCCTGGTTCACTTCACACCGACCACTGGTCCTAGTTTTGCGCTGCAGTGTTGTCTTTGAGATTTTCGAAAGAGACTGAATTCATTTCAAGCCCTACGATGCCACCCAAATGCTCTGCACCTTCTAAGGTTCCTGGCAGCAAACCCAAGCGTCAGAGGAAGATGCTTACCATGAAAGAGAAGGTAGAACTTCTCAATATGCTGAAGGAAGGAAGAAGCTACGTGGCTGTTCGCTGCCATTATGGGATCAACAAGTCTATGGTGCGCTATATCAAAAAGGAGAAGAATCTCAGGTCTGTGGCGCCTGTGACTTTCAACAAGACCACGAAGAAGGTGGTTACTTCCCACAGTGAGACGATTGTGAAGATGGAGTGTGCATTAGCCTCGTGGATTAATGACTGCCGTGAAAAGAATATCTCGCTGGATACGAACACCATTCGTACAGAGGCCAAGCAACTTTATGACCATTTAGCAGCAAAAAGGGACCATCAGGACAGTGATGGGAGTGGAGACAAGGATAAAAACACTGAAGCAGTGCCTTGGAGTGCTTCTCCCGCCAGGCCAATCGCATTCAGTGCTAGCAAGAAAGGGCTGGTTTGACAAATTTCAAAAACGCTTTGGACTCAAGAGCGTTTCTTTGCACGGAGAGACTGCCTCTTCAGACAGAGCTGGAGCCAAGGAGAACATGAGCAACATGTTCAGATTTATCAAAGAAGAGAATGGGGAACAAAACAAGCAATGTTTTGAAGAGAGAGCTGGCTTAACACTTGATTGTCTTGCAACTGCCGTCCTAATGGCCAAAGAACTTCAGCGAATGATTGAAGAATGGGACCCCAATATAGTTTGTTCATTGCAGTTCACAAATGCAATCGAGAAAGTGCCATGTCAGCTTACAAAACCATTCTCTCTCAGAAGAAGAAGCAGTGCCAACAACTCCCCATAACTACATTCATCACTCAAACGAAGAGATGTTACTCCTATGCCTTTAGTGGAAGTAGCAGTTAAGTCTGAGGCCAGAGATACTGCACCACCTGGAGAGGCGCCTGATGAAATGGTGCCTTTAGAAGAGCTATAGTGCTCTCCTTGACTGCAAGACACTCACCCCAGCTTCATCATCATCTGTACTACACAGCTAATTCATGACCTTCACCATTCAAGTTGTAGTATCTTTACTGGTGAGTACCCATATAAAATTTTGCAGTACCATACAGTATCCATATGTTGTTAAGATTACATAGGTTTAAAAAAAATTAAAAAAAAAAAAACACAAGATTACGTAAGTTTGGGGCCAGTGAGAGAGCTCAGCAGATTAAAGCATTTGCTTAGGCAAACACAAGGACCTCCTTTCCATTCCTGGCACCACATGCTGCCCCAGCCCTGCCCCCAGAGCCGGCTGAGCCAGCCAGAATCTGGGATGGGGTGGTGGCACATGCCTATAATCCCAGTACTGGGGAGGCTGAGGCAGAATTGTGTTGAGTTTGAGGCCAGCCTGGACCACATAGGAAGACCCTGTCTCAACAAGGCAAAACAACACATAACTTGAAATTCTAAGATTGTCACCCTCCCCCACCAAGCTCCAGCCTCTCCACTACTGAGATACACTTTTCCAGCAGGGCCTTGCACAGTTGCCCAGGTTGGCCTCAGACTTGCATTTCTGCCGTGACAGTGTGGCCAGGAGCTTCTCCCCTCTGGTTTCAGTTTTACCTACATGAACACTGGTAAAGGCTCCTGAGTGTTGTTTTTATTGCTAAGATTAAAGATTATTTATTTTACTTTATTTTACAGGCTTATTTTAATCCTCCTGGTCTTACAATTACCATTGATTGTCTTTTGTCTTTTTCTCACAGATGCTGACCTGGTTTGGGGTTGCTGTGAAAGCCTACAATGGGCTTGTTTTCCTTTTTCTTTTTTAAAAAATCATGCTGACAAGCCTAGGGCCTTGCAGGTGCAAAGCCAGCCCTCTACCATGGGGCAGCATCCCCGCCAAGGTGGGTTTTTTGTTTGCATGTATATGAGAGACAGGGTCTTGATCTGCAGTTCAGGCTGGCCTTGAACTCACTGCATAGCCCAGGCTTGCCTTCACAGGGACCCTCCTGCCTCACCTTCTGGATAGGCATGCACCACCACACTTGGCTCTTGCTTGCTTTGTCTTTTTTGAGACAGGATCTCACTCTGCAGCTCAGGCTGTCCTTAACTCACTTTGTAGCCCAGGATGGTCTCAGACTTGGAATAATCCTCCTGCCTCAGCCTCCTGAGTGCTGGGACGACAGATGTGTGCCACCATGCCCAGCCTAAGCTGTTGTTTTTTGAGACAGGTTCTTGCTGTGTAGCTGGCCTTGAACACATCTTCCTGCCTCAGTTCCCCAAGTGCTGGGCTTGGAGGAACTTGACCCTGTGCCTGGCTGTTCCTTTTTTGTTACGATGAATCTCACAATCATAAAAATTCAGGGACAGCTGTCTTCTGCCCTCCTGTCAGCCTCTGCTCCTGAGTCCCCTCCTCTGTTGCTGTCGCTGATTTAGCTCAGACTCACCAGCTCCTGGCTACAGAACCACAGAGCCCACAACCCGAAGCCCCACCCTGGCTTGGCCTGGTGTGACTGCCTGCCGCTCCTCAGCGCTGAAGCCCTGGCTACTGTTGCAACTGTTGACGGGGCAGAGCCAGGTGTAACTACTCTAAGGACCTTGGTGTGGACAGGGACAACTGCAGTCGCTGTAACTGCTGTACCCATGTGCACCAGCGTCCTTGGGGCTGTGCATGCTTGTGTGTGTGCCTGTGTATACACGTGCATGCCTAAGTCTTGAAAGGACCAGGCAGCTCCAGAGTGGAGGTGGCCGCGAGGCCAGTTGTGGGTCAGTCCTAAGCTGAACTAAGACCGTGGAGAGGCCTGTGTGGCACCTTTCTGATTCCTAACTGCTTCATTTTCTTTTTTTTGTGTTTCTTGGCTTTTAGTTTTTTGAGCCTCGGGCTTACTGTGTAGCCCAGGCTGGCCTTGAACAGTGATCCGGCGTTGGGATTTTTTTTTTTTTTTTTTTTTTTTTTTTTTTTTTGGCACTGGGAATGGGACTCAGGACCTTGCACTTGGCAGGCAGGCGGGCAGGCGGTGTGCCCCTGAGCTGGCTTCCCGGTCCTCACTGCACTGTTGTCTGCAGCTCCTTCTGGTGCATGAAACATGCCGATGCAGCTCTCCGCGTCCTGTCCCTGCTCTGTTACATGTTGTGCACACTGGGGCAGTGTGGCCAGCAGCCAGCATGCATGTGGGACACAGGCTAGGCAGGCCTGGCCCTGGGCTCCAACCGCGCGCTCTTTGCTATGGTTTCAGCAATGGTGGCTAACCTTTTTGCTGGGTGTGGTGACTTACACCTCTAATCCCCATGCTCAGGAGACAGAGGAACCAGGAAGAGAGTTCCATCCAGGCCAGCCTGGGTTATTTAGTGAGACCCTATCTCAAAAAAGAAAAAATGAATTTAACTGTTTTGTTTTTGTGTAAAGCAAGGTCTCACTGACTCACCTACACTGGCCTCAAACTTGAGATCCTCCAGCCTCAGCCTCCCTGTGCTGGGATTGTAGGGATCTTGGGTGTGTGCTGCCACCCTAGCAACAGGAGAGCCTTCACTAAGCACCTCCCTCCTGCCAGCCCTTAGTCCACCGCCCTACGGGGAGGTGCTCTCACTCTCATTTTATGGGTAAAGAAACAGACACTGGGAGGTTAGTGACCTGCCCAGAGTAACGTAAGGAAGCACTGCAATCAGTTATTTGTGATCCAGAGGTAGAACTTAGTGCCTCACTCATGCTACACTAGGGCTGACTACTAATAAAACTGCTTGTTCTTTATATAAAACTTTTTTGTGTGGGGGTTGAGCCAAGGTCCTTTGCTATGCAGCTCAGGTTGGCCTTGAGCTCACTTTGTAACACAGGCTGGTCTCAAACTTGCAACGATCTTCATGTCTCAGCCTCCTGAGGGCTGGGATTACAGGAATGCACTAGCATGCCCAGCAAACTAAATTTAAGAAGAATTCTACGTGAGTTTGTCTTTTTTGTGTATGTGTGTGGGGCGGAACTGGGGGTGGAATTTAGACCCTTGAGCTTGCCAGGCAAGCACTTATTCTACTGAGCCATCTCCCCGGCCCCAAGGACTTTTTTTTTTTTTTTTTTGGCTAACTCAGGATGCCTTCAGGGCAGGTCTAGGAAGGCTTAAGGATCTGGGGGTGGAACCACAGCAACCTGCACCTGCTGCTTTAAAACAACTGAGCTAATGGGCAGCCCCCACCCTGACCCAGTTTGTCTTTTTGAGACAGGGTTTTACTATATAGTTCAGGCTGGGCTTGAGCTCACTATGTAGCCCATGCTGGCCCAGGACTCATTATCCTCCTACCTCAGCCTCCTCAGTGCTGGTGTACAAATGTGCCCACCACCTCTGGCTGTGACCTGAGTTTTAAAATGTCTTGAATTATAAACATTTTCCTATGGCATTATCTCCTGTTTCGTTTTCCCAAGACGGACTTGCCATGCACCCCAGGCCTTGAACTCGCTCTGCAGCCGCACTGGCCTCTGATGTGGGGCAGTCCTGCCTCAGCTGCTAAATGCTGGTGTTGCAGGCATCTGCCTCACGCCTGGCTTGAGTTCCATTCTCCAGGGGTCCCCTGCTTCTGGCTATTTATCACCTTCTAAGCTGTTACACTTAACCAGCCCTGCACATCTGGGGACCCTGAGTCAGGAGAATAAGACTGTTGCGCGAGAGCGTTGCACATCTCTCCACAAAAGTCAAACTGTAGAAGTGAAACTGTGTTGTGACTCTTTTTTTTTTTTTTGTCTTTTTGAGACAGAGTCTCACTATGCAGTTCAGGCTGGCCTTAAGCTCACTTTGTAGCTCAGGCTGGTCTCCAACTCACAACAATCCTCCTGCCTCAGCCTCCCAAGTGCTGGGGTTACAGGCCTTCGCCACCACGCCCGGCTTGTCATTATTTTTTAAATAAAAGACAATTCAAGAGGCTGAGGCAGGAGGATTGTTGTGAGTTCAAGACCAGCCTGAGCTACAAAGTGAACTTAAGGCCAGCCTGAACTGCATAGTGAGACCCTGTCTCAAAAAGACAAAAAAAAAAAAAAAAAAAAAAAAAAAGACAATTCATTTGAAGATGAGGAAGGAGGAAGAGAGAAGACAGGCAACTGCTTGGGAGTGGGGAGAACTCGAAAGCGAATCACTCCTCCTGTTGCTTGTGCTGCAGTCCTCCCCTCTGAATTTGCGTAATTATGCTCTCTCACACCTCACAGTGCTGCGAGGAAGGGCCAGCAGTAAGAGCCGGCTGTCACACTGCAGTCGCCTTCGCCCTCTTTGTTGTGAACACTAAGGCAAGCAGGGTACCTGTGTGCTGAGCCAACTCAGTCCCAGGTGCCTGTGTTCCTGCAGGCACGGTTGCCTTGGGGCTGTCTGAGCCACAGCAGGGACAGGCCCCAGTCACCTCCTGGTCTGCTCATCCCTCAGTTGGTGGATCTGAAGGTGAGTCCCTGTCTGGCCACACTGACAGGGGAAGACTGCGCCCCACGGCTGCAGCTCTCTTCCTGCTGCACTTCTGCCTGCAGGAAGCCAGCCGCAGGCAGGCTCCCCTACAGGAGCGCACTGATAACTGAGGAGGTGCTGGTACCCTTCCAGGGAGGCACTCACACCCAAGATGTGTGTTAATTTGTTGAATTCAAGCAGACTGTTTATTGCCATCCCATGTACTCAAATATATATTTTTTTTAAGACAGGATCTCGCTGTGCAGCTCAGGCTGGCCTTGAGCTCACTTTGTAGTCCAGGCTGGTCTTAAACTCACAATGAGCATCCTGTCTCAGCTTCCCGAGTGCTGGGATTACAAGCATACACCAGTACTACAAGCTAGACAAGGTCTTTGTAGACTGGCCTTGAACTCACTATGTAGCTGAGGCTGGCCTCTAACTTGTGATCTGCCTGCCTTAATTTTTCTTTTTTTTTTTTTTTTGGCAGAACCAGGGATTAAACTCAGGCCCCCTGATACTGAGCTATCTCCCCGGCCCCCTGCCTCAGCTTTTCAAGGGCTGGGATTACAGATGCACTCCACCATTCATGGCATACTTTTTATTTTGAGCCTCGGTCTCTCAGAGTTACCAGGTTGCCCAGCTTGGGCTCCAATTTGTGGTCCTCTTGCCACAGCCTCCCGGAAGCTGGGACTGCAGGCGTGCACCTCCAGGCCTGGCTCATTTGCTACATACCTTTATGTGACAAATCTCGGGATGCATTCTAAAAATATAGCAGAACACTTGTCGTGACTTGTGCATAGGTGTGCCCCCAGCAGTCACAGGTGGGGCTTTCGGCGGAAGTGGATCTAGAGTGTGTGGGGCAGGAACTCAGTGCAGTGACTAAACGAGTGAGTGCTCGGACCGTGGTCACTTGGTCCTGGCAGCCTGGGCACAGCCTGGCACCGTGGAGTTGCCTCGCTCACTCCGCCACCTTCTGCCCACCCTGAGCTGTTCGCCTGTCCTCCGCACTCCACTCTGCCTTGTGCCGCCCTGCCTCTGCGCCAGCTGACTGTGAACTCTGCAGATCACGAGCTAAATAACCCTCTCCCTTTGACCTTTGGGTGGCAGGTATCTTGTCCCCGCAATGAGGGACACGTACCTAAAACACATTGCTTACCCCGTCTGTCTGGGATCTGACCTAGTGCACAGCATCTCCAGGGCTTGGGTACCCTGACTTCACAAAGAGCACAGTGATTTTAAAAATGCATATTTTGGGCCATACGGAATGGCTGTGGGACATAAGGCACTGTTAGAAATAAACAAATTGGAGAAGCATAATGTCTCCGGAAAAGCACTCCGTGTGACTCATTAGGGCAACTTAAATAGCTGACATTCTGTATGGATGAAAAATATGTCCAGGTTTACCTAAACTTAGAGAAAAGTAATATGTTACATAAAGCGGGAATATTTAATAGTGTAAAAACAATGCATTTTATGTGGCAGTACTCTTGCTAGGAAAAGCATCCTGCAGGAGGGAGATGGATGTGTAGCTGAGACCCGGTGGGCAGGCTGGGCTTTGCTCTGGTGGCTCCAGGATTCTGCAGCTCCTGCCCCTGCCTGGGCTATCTGGGCCTCTCAGCCAGTGCACCCTGAGTGGCTCCTGGGTCATGAGTATTCAGTAGGCTTTCTTGTGCTTTAGATGCTGAGAGGCAGGTGGCTCTGGCAGTGTGGTGGTTCAGACTCCTGTTCTTGCTCTTTCCATCCCAGCCTGTGATTTCTCCTAACTCACCTCATGGTCAGAAAATGGTCACATTCCAGACAGGAAGAAAAAGGAAGTCACCTCCCCTTAACACAGCACTTCTCGAATTTTAACACATGTGCAAATCAACATGGAGTTGATTTTAGGATGCAAATCCAGATCCACTAAGTCAGGGCTGTGGCCTGCTTCCATGCCACGAGGATTACGGCTTGCAAGAACTTCCTGGAAGCCCCATTTAGTGCCTTCCTGTTCAGTGTTTCCTTTCTTGGGCCAGAACAGAACTGCCTCCAGTGCAGATTCCGGGTGATCCCTGCAGCCGGGCACCCTGGCACCCTGGCCACTCATCCTGTTCTAAGAAGGAGGGAGGTGCTGTTGGTAGGTGAGCAGCTGCTGAATCTAGTAATGTCTCTGAGCATCGTTCTATTAATAGTCACAGCTCATTTTTCATCGAGAGTAGGATTTCTACTGTCTACTTCATTGAGGTTCTAGGGAGGATCTCTGCAAAGCTGATAACTGAGGAATGTGAACTGATGGCCCCTGTCATCCAACCCAGATACAGGTTCTGTTCTAGTCTTCCCACTCCAGTTCGTGAAATAAGTGGCTGTGACACAATAAACACACTTAGATGAGGCACAGCGGGGTGTACCTGCTGAGGCAGGAGAGTCACAGGTTTGAGTGTAGCCTGGGTAATCTAGCAAGACTGACATGGGGGGGAGAGATTCTTTGGGTGACTCCTGCCTTCTGGGGTGCCAGCCCCTAAAGCTTGGGATCCACATTACATCACAGCCAAGTGTCCCCGAATCTGTGAGCCACCCAGCATGGGGAGCTGCAGCCCCAGCTCCTCGGGGGTGGAGGCCTGGGCGCTGATCTGACGGGCTGGGGTTACAGGCAGCAAGTGTCGAGGACGGTGCCCTCTGCCCACTTGCTCCCGGGATGGCACGCAGCACTGTCTCCAGGTAGCGCAGGCGCTGAGCTGTAGGTGCCCGGCATGTGGGGACTTAACCCAGGCTGCTGGCCATGCTTGAGCCTTTTGCCTCATTTTTATCTCAAGGCAGCATCGTGAGCAAGCTGCTTTTTGTGTCTTCCCATAAGGTTAGAATTTGTTGGAGTCACAGTAGACTCAGCACCCATACTGCTTATCTGATGAGTGCTCAACATCACTGGGTGACCACGGTACGTGTGCATGCATGTGAGTGTGCGTGTATGTATATGTTCTAGGGGTGAGGTGGTTTGAGACAGGGTTTCCCTGTGTAGCACAGGCAGGCCATAAGCTGACAGCAATCCCCCGTCTCAGCCTCCTGAGCGGTGGCGTGGCACCACGCCGGGCCTAATCACAGGTCCTGTGACTCCAAACATCATCACCAATACCTATCTGAAGACACACAACGATATTAGCTGACTACAAAACAGCTAAGAGCGAGTTAACAGACCTGCAGGATTCAAAAAGGCAGTCACGGCAGAGGGGCAGTGTCACCTCAAGTGTCCAGGTGAGGGGCTTGTTAATGGGCAAAGGGGACAGCGGAGAACAGACAGCAGCCAGCCTGGAGGAAGCCAGGGCCTCAGGTCTGTGATAGGGGCTGCGGTCCCAGGGCTGGGGCCCCCCTTCAGGTTCACAGGGGGCTGGCCTGATGCCCAGAAGCTTGGGCGCCATGCCTCATGTGTCCCTGATTTAATTTGCCTTTTTCAGGTGTCAAATGTTTAGTACCAAGGGCTGGCCAAATAGCTCAGTGGATTAAAGCACCTGCAAGCAGATGTGGGGTGGGGGGTTTCCCATCCCTAGGTGGGCCTGCCATGCTGGCCCCGCCCCCAGGACGCCCTGAGCAGCAATTGAGACTGGGCAAAAAAAGGGCCAGGGAGATAGCTCAGTGGAATAAGTGCTTCCCTAGCAAGCAGAAGGGCCTGAGTTCAATCCCCAGTTCCACAAAAACACCTAAATATGTGCAACTATATTCCTATGTTGAAGAAGCTTTCAAAGTTTAAAAAAAAAATCATAGTAAATAATCAATATTAAAATTTTTAGGGCGAGCCAAATAGCTCAGCAGATTAAAACACCTGTAAGCAGGTGAAGGGCATACTGAGATGGTAATTGAGACTGAGCATGGTGGCACCACCTATAATCCCAGCTCTTGGGAGGCTGTAAACAGGCGGATCACTGAGTCCGATCTAGTAGTGAGACCCTGAACACCCTGTAGACTGTTCCCTAAAATACAAAAAAAAAAAGTTTAGCCGGGCATGGTGGCACAGGCCTGTTATCCCAGCACTCGGGAGGCTGAGTCAGGAGGATTATTGTGAGTTCAAGACCAGCCTGAGCTACAAAGTGCCTTTAAGGCCAGCCTGAACTGCATAGTAAGACCCTGTCTCAAAAAGAAAACGAAAAAAAAAAGTTTAGTACCAAGATGGTGGATGGTTTGGGGGGGGGAGGGCAGTAGGGAGGGGGACAAGAGAGAGAGAGAGTTTATGCATAGACTATGCTGTACATTTGGGACTTCTCGTGTTTTTTTTGTTTTGTTTTTTTGTATTTTAGGGAAGGGTCTATAAGGGTGTTCAGGGTCTCACTACTAGATCAGACTGGTAGTGATCTGCCTGTTTACAGCCTCCCAAGAGCTAGGATTATAGGTGCACATCACCAGGCCCCAACTCAATGGCCTGTGCATCGTGCCTCCAGGGGTGGGGCCGGCACTGCAGGCCAGGTAATTGAACCCCTGGCCCCTGTGTCTATAATCTGCTGAGCTATTTGACCAGCCTTCATGTCTTTTTTTCTTTCTTTTTTGTGAAACCAGGGATTGAACCCAGGCCCTTGTGCTTGCCAGGGAAGTGCTTATTCCACTGAGCCATCTCCCCAGCGCCTTCTCATGTCATTTTTGACAAGTTTGGTATGTAGACCTGGGGGTGACCACTCATTCCTCCTCAGCATTCTCATTCAGAGCGCAGCACCTCCCACTGAGCTCTATCTGCAGCTCCTCACTCCCTTTTTAAAAATTCTGAACCAGGCTCCTACTAAGTTTCCCATGCTGGCCTTGAATTTGCAGCTGTCATCCTGCCTCAGCCTCACAAGTGCTGCGATTATGGGCCTGTGCCAGAGCAATACATTTCAAAGAGGCAACAAGATAAAGGAAAACCTGCCTGGGCTTCAAGGTGAGACAAGTGCAGGAAGGGAGACTCTCGGAAGAGAGTGCATACTAGTGGAAGAGGCTGGAAAAGAGAAGTTTCCCCAGCCTCCAGGCCACAGAAGAGACCAGGCCTCCCTTACTCGCCCTCCCTTACTCGTTGTCTTCTGTTTGGCAATGCTCATATTTTGGGGAGAAATACTGTATTTTCCCTCAGTGAGCACAGAAAATAGCTTGGCAAAAGACAGACAGACAGGCAGGCAGACAGGTAGACACACACGCGTGCACGCACACAAAGACAGGCAGGCAGGTGCGCACGCACGCACGCACGCACGGTGTTCCCTGCACAGCCCCCGGGCTGGTAGTCTGAAGAGCTGAGATGGGCAAGCTCTTCTGCTCAGCCCATATGAGCACCTTTTATTCTTATTTACGTTTTTAGGATGTGGTCTCACTGCATCAGCCTGTCAGGCTTTCAGCATGTGGGTTCCAGTGAGCCTCCTGCCTCAGCTGGGATTACAGATGCACACCCTGCACCAGGCTTATGCTGGCTTTTTACATTCAGCTTTGGGTGGTGTTTTAACTGAAGATACAAATCTCCAAGATCCCACGAATCTATAATTATTTCAAAATAAAGAGCTTAAAAAATTTCAAGATCCTGATCCAACTATAAAAAGATGTTGAGATATTCCTGGCCATCAGAAGGAAATAAATGAAGCAAGAGTAGCTGAATACTGGGGTCAGGAGATAGCCTAGTGGTCTAAGTGCCTGCCTGGCAAACACATGGACCCAGGTTCAACCCCTGGTACCACATGCCATGCTGGCCACCTAAGCCAGAAACCAGGTGTGGTGGCGCTTGCCTGTAATCCTAGTGCTGGGGAGGCTGAGACAGGAGGATCACTATGAGTCTGGACTGCATAGTGAGACCCTGTACCAAATAAATAAATAAATAATTGGGGAAAAAATGGCTGAATACTTGTGCCAGGCATGGTGTACATGCTTGTAACGACAGCAATCAGAAGGCTGAGGCAAAAAGATCGAGAGTTCGAGGCCAGCGCGGGCTACGTAATGAGACACTGTCTCAAAAAAAAAAAAAAGTGGCAGAATGCTTATAAATACACTTTGTATTCTTTCTGCTTTAATTCACCTAAAATTTTTCTAAGAAAATGATTTATTTATTTTTTATTTTTGAGACAGTGTCACTATGCTGTTCAAGCTGGCTTTCTTGTGGCCCTCGCTGATCTCACTCTCTGAGATTCTCCTGCCTCAGCCTCCCAAGAGCAGGATTAAAGGTATGTAGCACCACACCTGGCCAAAAAGAAGCTTCATTTAAAAATTTGCTGTTTGTTTTTGGTGCTAGCAATCAAATCCAGAGCTAGGCACATACTCTAGCACCTCAAGCCTCCCCAAAATAGTTAAAAATTAAAAATTGTCCAGAATATATGGGGGCCAGTGAAGATATAGTTCAGTGGCACCATGCCTCCCTAGCAAGTGCAAGGTCCTGAGTTTGATTCCTGGTACCCACAAGAGAACCCAGAATATATAAAGAATTCCTATAGTAACCCAACAAAACAACTCAGTTATGAAACACGTGAAGCCCTGGCATGGTGACGCACCCTCCAATGCCAGCTGCCCAGGAGGCGGATGGAAATGGATTGCAAGTCTGAGCCCAGCCTGGGCAGTTTAGTTGTCCCAAGAGAAAAAATAGAAAAAAGCTGGGGTTATATTGTTATGTAGCTGCACGGGAATAGGGCTCAGTGCAAGGTCTCTGCAGTCGATTCCCTGTACATAGAGAGGAAGGGGGAGGGACAGAGGGAAGGAAGGAAGGAAATTGGAACCTTTCTGCAGTGTTGGTAGGAAGGTAAAAAGGGGAGTCGGAGCATCAAACAGTATCAGGGCTCCTCAAAAACTTCCTAAGGAGTAGCTGTACCTGCAGCAGTTCTACCTCCAGGTGCATACACATGGGAGACAGCGGGGAGGGAGGGCTCCACCGACACTTCCACACCTGTGTTCACAGCAACGTTATTGAGTATAGCTAGGTGTGGGTGGTTTTTTTTTTTTTTGTTTGTTTGTTTTTTGTGGTACTGGGGATCAAACTCAGGACCTTCTGCTTGCCAGGTAGGTGCTTATGCCACTGAGCTATATCCCCAGCCCCAGGTGTGGGCGTTTTATCACTGTGACAAAACACCTGAGAAAGCACAGCTGTGGGAAGAAGGGCTTGCTCAGCGCACAGCCACAAGGGGCTACGGGGAAGCTGGCTGCACTGGTCTCACCTATGGGGAGGCAGGAGCATCCGGTGGGAGGGTGTGGTGAGGGAGAACTGCTCATCGCCTGGCGGAGCCACAGGAAAGGGGCAGGGCACCATGCAGCCCCCAAGGTCACAACCCAAAAGTCCCCCCATAAGACCCCTTCGGTTCCACAGGCTGGCCTTTGGAGGACCAAGTATCCACCGATTACTGGGTAAATAGAATTAGTGTACACAGTGGAATATTATTCAGCTAGCAAAGGCAGGAATTTTTTTTTTTTTTTTTTTTTTTTTTTTGTATTTCGTACAGGGTCTCACTACACAGATCAGACTTGTAGTGAATCTCCTGTTTTCAGCCTCCTAAATGTTGGGATTACAGGCCGTGCCAACACGCCCAGCCTCAATCTCCATCAAATTGGTTAACCTACTGAACTATCTGTCTGGCCTAAAGGCAGGAATTTTTTTTTTTTTGTATTTTGGGGAAGGGTCTACAGGGTGTTCAGGGTCTCACTACTAGATCAGACTTGTAGTGATCCGCCTGTTCACAGTCTCCCAAGAGCTGGGGTTACAGGCGTGCACCACCATGCTCAGTCTCAATTGTCCTCTCAGTGTGCCCCTGGGGTGGGGCCAGCATGGCAGGCCCAGGGATCTAACCTTAATCCGCTGAGCTCTTTGGCCGGCCCAAGGCAGGAAATTCTGACACACTGTACAATGTGGGTAGACCTAGAAGACAGTAACAAAACACAAACACTAATTACTGTTTTTTTTTGGTTTTTTTTTTTGTTTTTTTTAGATAAGATCTCACTGCTTTGCACAGATGGGTCTTAAATTCCCAGTGCTGGGCCAGGGAGATGGCTCAGTGGAATAGGGACTTCCCTGGCAAGCGCAAGGGCCTGAATTCAATCCCCAGTTCTGCAAAAAAAAAAAAAAACCCAGCTCTCCTCCCAGCTTCCCATAGCTCGGATCACTGGCATGGGCCACAGCGCCAACCCAAATACTAGGAACTGGGAGCAGCCAGCATCGTAGGCACCAAGTCGCAGGGTGACTACCAGTGACCAGGAGTGACGCAGTTTGATGTAATTTTCTGCCAGAGTCCGTGTGTCAGCTGGGCGTGGCAGGGCAAATGTGTGGTCCCTGCCCGCAGGAGGCCCCAGACACCAGGTAAGTAGAACCGTGAACCCCAAGAAACCGCAGGACCTCCAGCATGGTGGGGCTGTAGCTTTGCCCTGTGGGTAGGAAAACCCCAGGAAGGGATGACGCCGGGCCCCACATCTGCGCCACAGGCCAGCATTCTGGAGGTGGAAGGCATTTGACTCTGCTAGAGTCCAGCCCCACAGCGAGCCCAAGGCGTCCCTTCCCTGCGGAGGCCCCCAGAGAGCAGAGTGGAGTGTGTAGGCATGTGGCAAGGAACAGCTCTGGATGCGGCCAGGAAGCTTCCCAGGCGTCCTCTCCTCTGCCAAGAGCAGCCGCCCTGGAAGGCCACCTTCGCTGCTGAGCAAGGGGCAGTGCTGGAAGAATGACTGGAGGAGGCAGAGTGCACAGTGACCCCAGGGACATCGCACCCCATTCCACAAGCCCCTGACTCCTCATGGAGCACTCCAACCCCATACAATGTGTAGGCACGATCAGGGGGCGTGGCTCTGATTGACTAATTGACTGACTTGCTGACCCAGGGGTCAAATGCTGAGTTTTGCACTCCTCCACGTCCCCAACTGTTTCAGAGGCAGGGTCTCACTACCACACTAATGTGTACAGGTTGGCCTTACACTTTCCACCTTTCTGCCTCAGCCTCCCAATGCTGGGATCACAGAGGTGGCTGCCGCCCCTGGTCTGGCCTGTGAGCACTTGGTGTCCCCTGAGCCTAGCACCCGCTGTAACCAACCATGGCTAAGGGAAGCCCAGGAGGGGTGGCCTGCTGCCCCAGCTGGGGAGAGGCTTCCTCGGCTGGGGGTGTGGGAGGCAGGGTGCTATCACATCTGAGCCATTGGAGCTGGCAACCGGAGGAGCCCAGGCCATCACTGAGCCCCAGGGCAGGGGAAGGGTCACAGAGTGCTGCTGTGGGGACAGCACTGGCAGGCTGGAGGGAGCACAGGAGCACCTAACTGCATGCAGTGTCCCAACGAGTTCAAAGCCTGGAACCTGATAGAGCAGAAGCACTCATTCTTTCCTCAGACTCCAGGCCGCAGGTGACACAGACACAGGAGAGGAATGCACTGCTCCTGGCCATCCACCCCCGCCACCACCACCTTACTCCTCGGGAGCACACCACCTGCAGTGTGGGGGACCTCAAGGAAAACCCAAGCACTTGGCATACACCTGTGACTCCAAGACTCAGGAGGCTGAGGCACGAGGATCAGAAGGAAACCCAGCCCCAGCCGCAAGCCTGATGCTGTCCCGAGGGAGTCCCGCCTGGCCCATCTGCAGGCTTCAGTTGAAGGCAGGCACCGCATTAAAGTTGCATCAAAGCCACTGTGCAATCCCCAGTGGCGAAGGCTGAGTTGGCCCACGCTGGCCTCAAACTTGCAATACTCCTGTCTCAGCCTCCCAAATGCTAGGAATATAGGTGTGGGACACCACATCTGGCAGGCAGGGACCATTCCCTAGCCATCCTGGAGTCTCCAGCCCTTGGTGAGAAGGGTAGATTCAGATGGAAGGAATTTTGCCTGCTGGGTCCCCATGTGGCTGTAGAACAGTGAACCAGCAGGGGTCAGCGCTGTCCCCTCTCCGTGTCCCCTCCCCATACCCTACCCCAGCTGGGAGGTAGAGAGTGCCAGCCCGGGTGTCCCCAACACCAGTGCAGGAGAACAGTGACTGGTGACCACACGGGCAACACGCAGCGCAGGACACCACCACCCCTGCAGGCGAGGAAGCCGGAAGCACGAGCGCTGCGCAGGGTGACGGACGGAAGGGCTTTGGAGGGAGGGGATCCCTTGCCGGGCCCCACACCCACCCACAGCTGACCCGGGTCTCGCTGTGCGGCGACGGGTGGCCTTGAGGGCAGTGATCCCATCCGTCACATTGCTAGGCAGCCGCAGCTCTGCTTCTTTAGCTGCTGCAAATGTAAAGTTGAGCGTGGGCATCCCGGTGCGGCAGTGAGGGAAATGCCGCCCCAAAGGCCAGGAAATAACGACAGCAGCCCACGTCCAGGCGCTAGGAGCTGAGCTACGGCCCAAGGATGGAGCCCCCTAAGCTCTGCAGCAGTGGTCGGAGAGCCCCTAGGTGAGACCCACGGTAAGGCGCATCTCAGAGAAGAGCCAGTGCGTGGCAGCCAATGGACAGCGGGCGGAAGGCGGAAGCAAGCCAGGGCACCCCCCCTAGACCCCGCCCCCTGTCACCCACAGAGCGCCAAGCGCACAGCGCCATCACCCAGCTACGCCCAGCCCAGCCCGTCCAATGTTCTGTTCTACTGTAGTTTATTTAAAAGGTGTGATGACACAAGTCTCCAGTCCCGCATGTGGAAAGCAGAGGCAGGAGCATTGCTTAGAGTTTGAGGCCAGCCCGGTTTACATACTGAGTTCAAGACCAATCTGATGGGCAAGGATGTAGCTCAGTGGCACAGTGACTCCTTAGCAAGCACAAGATCCTGAATTCGATTCCAGTTAAAAAAAAAAAAAAAAAAAAAAAAAAAAAAAAAAAAAAAAAAAAAAAAAAAAAAAAAAAAAAAAAAAAAAAAAAAAAAAAAAAAAAAAAAAAAAAAAAAAAAAAAAAAAAAAAAAAAAAAAAAAAACCCTAAATGAAAAACAAAAACAGAAGGGGCCAGGGAGATGGCTCAGTAGAATAAGCACTTGCCTGGCAAGTGCAGGGTCTTGAGTTCAATCCCCCATACCGCAAAGAAAGAAAGAAAAGTCAAATAAATAAAATTTACAAAGTCCAAAGAATGTTTTTAGGCAAAACGTTTTACTTTATTGCCCCCCACACATACATCGGGGATTGAACTCAAGCCCTAGCCACTTGCCAGGGAAGCACTTATTCCACTGAGCCATCTCCCTGGCCTTAGGTAAAACATTTTAGATCACCCATCCTAAAGGACACTTCTAAGTGAAACAGATAAGTGATCAGAATATATGATGAAAGTTTAATATTTATGTGAAAGACACAGTGCCATTGGGCCCCTTAAAAATACTCACGCATGCTTGGAACACACTCATCCCACTGTTCTTGCCACTCGTCAGGAGCTCTGACAGCCTCTTTTTTTGTGTGTGCGCATAATATAGTTAGTACAGAGTCTACAAAGGTCTCACTACACGAATCAGGCTTATAGTGGTCCTCCCATTTTCAGCCTCCCAAGCGCTGGTATGACAGGCACACAGCACCGTGCCCAGTCTCAAGCCCCATCTCACTGCACCCCAGGGTCCGGGCCAGCATGGCAGGCCGAGGATTGAACCCTGGGTCCCGGCCCCCGCGCCTGCTAAGCAGGTGCTTTCATCCGCAGAGCTGTCTGTCCAGCCCTTAGACGTCCTCTTTCATGAATGTCTGCACAAGTTGTGATGAAACACCAGTGAATACTGCCGCTGCGGAGCACCACCCGACCAAAGGCAGCTGCAGAGGCGTCCGCCTTGGCCCTGGGTCTGGAACCTCACCACCTCTGGCCCTCCCCAAAGTCAGACTGACCACGAGTGATGAATAAGGATGAACTGACTGAGGAAACTGAGGCAACTATTAAAGGCAGACTTTTTTTTAGGCAGACTACAGGGTCACCCTATGTAGTTTGAACTTGTAGTGATGCCTCTGTCTCAGCCTCTCATGCTGGGATTGGGCCGGGGATTTAGCTGAGTGGCCTAAGTGCCTGTCTGGCAAGCGCAAGGTCATGAGTTTGATCCCTGGTATTGCAGGAGGTAAAAAAAAAAAAACTCTAGTGCTGGGATTATAGGCATGCTCCACCACATCCAGTTCCAGGGCTGGCAGAGTATGCAGTATTGAGGATTGAATTTGGGGTCTTAGGCTTGCCAGGCAGGCACTTTGGCACCGAGCTATCTCCCTGACCCAAAGACAGACAATTTTTAAAAAAATTTGGGGGTGCTGGGGTGATAGCTTGGTGGCATAAATGCCTGCCTAGAAAGCTCACAGTCCTGAGTTTGATCCCCACTACCTCTCCTCTCCCACCCAAGATTTATTTTTTTGAGATACTTCTGCTAGTACTATAGACACATGCACCTGAATTTCAGCAAAACATTAGCTAATTTCCTGATCATAACCCTCAGGGTCACTGGAAAGCATTCATGGAGTCTTCCATAATCCTAGAGGTGGCTGAACAAGGTGCACACGTAACCTCAACCCATAACCTCCACTGTTACCCCATACCTGTCATCCCCTCATGCAGGCAGGAGGACTGTGAATTTGAGGCCAGTCTGGGCTACACAGGTAAATCCTGTATCAAAAAAAAAAAAAAAAAAAAACCTCCAAAAAAAAATTGAAACTACAAATACATAAATGAACCCTGGAGGAATGTTCCCATTAATTAATCTGTCACTACCTGACAAGGGCCCCAGGGACGAGACCAGGGCTCTGGCCCAAGCCTGCTCATGTTCAGCATTCCTGCCTGTCACTGAACGTGGGAAAGGATGACATATTTATCAAAGTTTCAGCTGGCAAAAACTGGGACAAGCAAAGTGTTGGATGACAGAGTCAGGGTCCAAAAATATCTCAGCAGCCTGGAATGGTGGGCTGAACCAAAAGGGAAAGTCATGCAGGCCCTTGTCTGCCTTTCAGTCTCAAGCCTAACGTCCCACGCAGGCTGGCAGGGTGCGCAGGTGAGCAGCAAAGCAGGCGAGGTTCTCCCGGGCCCTGTCGGGAGCCCCAGAACGAGGCCACGGTGCGGTGGAGCTTCCCCTGCAGAGGAGCCTGCAAACACAAGCTCAGGGAGGAGCAGGAGCAAGTGACGCTGGAAGAAGTGGCCTTGTCTGTCGGCAGGCGGGGCGGTGGGGCTCTCTGCCTGCCCCAGGAGGAGGCTCCTGACTCACAGGAAGACCAGGCATCCTTCTAAGAGGGGCTCCCCAAATAAAGGGTGCTGGGATCTGGGCTGCTCGCCTCTCCTTCTGAAGATGCCTTCTAGGTCCCTCTCATCTCAAAGAACTGGACAAAGTGAGCAAAAACACAGTGACAAAGTTTACTTGAAAAAGCTAAAGTGTCAGAAAGAAATGGTTCCACACAACAAGCTTGGTGGGTGAAATGCGCCGCAAGGAGGCGGTGTGGGCTGGGGAGAGGACGGCCAACCCTCCAGGTGTCGGTGCTGTGACACCGCGTCAACCCCAAGAAACCGGAAAGCTGAGAGGTGTTGAGAGGGGTGCAGGGATCCAGGCCTCTTCCCCAGCTTCTACACCACGCCCCATCTCGTGTCTCAGGGGCACCACCAGGCCGAGTTGGAGAGGTGGAGAGTCAGGAAGGGGTGCAGTGTGAGGATCTGAAGGGGCGCCTGCTCTGCCAAGAGGCACGGCTGGGCGTGGTGGTGCACACCTGTAATCCCATTCGGGAGGCTGAGGCAGGACGATTACAGTGTGTGCTAGGCCTTCCTGGGCTACTTAGCAAGCTCAAGGCCTTTACGAATCAGCTGGTACTCACTGGTAGCTGAATGTCTCCATAAATCACTCAACTAGTGTCTCAGTCTTTTTTTTTTTTTTTTTTGTCTTTTTGAGACAGGGTCTCACTATGCAGTTCAGGCTGGCCTTAAACTCACTTTGTAGCTCAGGCTGGTCTCGAACTCACAACAATCCTCCTGCCTCAGCCTCCCGAGTGCTGGGATTACAGGCATGCGCCACCATGCTCGGCTAAGTGTCTCAGTCTTGAAGGGGGATGAGGGGTTGTGCAGATTCAGAGCAAATCAACCCGGTGTGGCCAGCTCCTAGTAGACACCCCCTGCAGGGTTAGCACACCTATGTATAGCACGGAACAGGGCAGATCCAGAGCGGTAAGGCAATAAAGGAGATAAGCACAAAATGAATATCAAGCTTCATTCAATCACTGCGCTTTTAGCCCAAGCAGCTTTGGCTTGGTTTTGAGATGGTCTCATTATGTAGCCCAGGCTGGCCTCCAACTCCCAGAGATCCTCCTGTCTTGGCTGCTGGCTGGAGCAGCTTTTAAGTCACTAACTCCCCCAGAAGAAACAAATGACGGCTTCATGCAGAACAGGTTAGGACTCAGGTGTGTGTTGGCCTCTGCCCCTCTCCAGGTCTCTGACCTGAAGCACTGCTACTCAGGACCATATTGACAAACTGTAAGAATATTTCTCTTTCAAATTAAGGATTTCCATCCTGTACGGGATACCAACAGTGGTGATCTACCAAAAGGTTTTAGGATACATGAAATCAACACATAATTAGTATCTAGAGTATTCAAGGAGCACAAGAAAGTCACCGAGAGAAAGCAGGAAACCACAAGACAAAAGAGCATGAGGCGCAGCAACTTCACAGAGAGCAAACTTGGGCTGCTGCCAACCTAGGAAGCGAGGTGGGCGGCCTCGGGACGCAGGAAGTGTGAAGGGGAACGCGGGGGCTACCTCTTCTGTAACAGCAATGTCCCCTCTCAGAAGTTTCCTGCTGGCCGCAGCAGCTGAGCTCAGAAAGACACTGACAACCTGAACCCAGGACACTGTGCACAAACATCAGGCACAAGGGGGAGTGTTCCCGTGCCCTCTGCTCCTGTCGGCCCACCCGAGGAGGGGAGCGATTCCTCCAGCAGCCTCTGAGGTGAACGGGCTGGGCCGGCCCCTCCCTCATGCAAAAGCTGGAGGAGTGTGGAGAACCACACTCCTGCTTCCAAGCTCAGGGGTATTTAAGGACACCTGGAGATGTGGCCCCGCCCGTCCAGCACAGGCGCACAGTGGGGTGCGGTTGTGCCACCATGTCTTAGCACAGGTAAACAGCACACGCTGGTTACACCACTGTACAAGAATGTAAATATGTGATAGCAGCCTGTATAAGAATTATACAGTAGGCTGGGGATACAGCTCCATGATACAGCACCTGCCTAGCAACTGCAAGGTTCTGAATTCAATACCTGCTACCGGAAAAAAAAAAAAAAAAGAACTATCCAATGAGCACACAGGCTGCTCTTGCGTTCTGCTCCGGCTGCCTGCTGTTGTGCTGCTATTCTGCACACCTGCATTCTTTAACCTGGGGACCTCACCTACAAAAATCTCCCCCCACCCCAGCTGGCTGACAGAGAGAAAACAAGTGGGCCACCTCCCACCACAGCCTAGGTCACCACCGCCCGGCTGGCCGGGCCCAGTCCCTGACCTCAGAGAGCCCAGGACGGAGCCGCTGAGCTGCTGGCTCCTACCAACTCAGGTTCCTGAGAAGGAGCTGCTTTTGCCCCGGCCTTCAAGTCATTCCTACAGCTTTGTTTTTTCAAATATAATGATCAGCCAGGAGTGAGGCACACACCTGTGATCCAGGAGGCTGAGGCAGAAGGGTTGCTGCAAGTTCAAAGCCAACCTGGGTTACTTAGTGAATTTAAGAGCAGGCTGAACTACATAGTGAACCTGTCTCAAAAAACCAAACCAAATAAACAAGCTTAAAAAAAAAAAAAAAAAAAAGAATGAAAGAAAATCCTGGAGGGAGTGAGATAACTCAGCAGCCTAAGTGCCTGCTTGGGCAAGGGCAGGGACCAGGGTTCAATCCCTGGCACCACAGGCTGCAATGGCCCTGCCCTGGGCATGCTGAGCTGGCCACTGAGATCACACATAGTGGCACACACCTATAATCCCAGTGCTGGGATGGCTGAAAACAGGAGGATGAGATGCATAGTGAGACCCCGCACCAAGTATATTAAAAACAACAACCTGCAAACAGCAATTAAAAATAGGGCTGGGGATATAGCTCAGTGGTATAAGTGCCTGCCTGGCAAATGCAAGGTCCCAACCCAAGTTCAAGCCTCAGCACCACCACACACACACACACAATAAAAATATCCCCTCCATATATGTCCCCAGAAATAAAATACCCCAAGCAAGAAAAAACAAATACAATGACTGGCATAAAGTCAAAGATTACTAAAGGCCGAAGGAGGTTAGGCCTGGTCACTGCCTTAGAAGCCCAGCTCATCTCTCTCCCTATCTCTCTTTTTTAAATATAACACTGGGGATTAAACCCAGGGTATTCACACTATAAACTGTATCCTCAGCCCTATTTTCTTTACTTAATTTCTTTTTTTTTTTTTTTTTTTTCTGTATTTTAGGGAAGGGTCTACAGGTGTTCAGGTTCTCACTACTAGATTGGACTCATAGTTATCCGCCTGTTTATAGCCTCCCAAGAGTTGGGATTACAGGCCCACACCACCGCGCCCTGTCTCAACTGCCTTCTCAGTGTGCCAGGGGGCAGGGCCAGCATGGCAGGCCCGGGGATTGAACCCCCCGGCCCCTGTGCTTGCTTGCAGGTGCTTTAATCCACTGAACTATTGCGGGCCCTCTCCTTAATTTCCTTCTGGCTTGGTTTGTTTGTTCTTTTTTTTCCCATTCCTTTCTTTCTTTCTTTCTTTCTTTCTTTCTTTCTTTCTTTCTTTCTTTCTTTCTTTCTTTCTTTCTTTCTTTCTTTCTTTTTTTCCTTCCTTCCTTCCTTCCTTCCTTCCTTCTTTCTTTCTTTTTTCTTTTTTGGTGGAACCGGGGATTGAACTCAGGATCTTGTGCTTGCCAAGGAAGTGCTTGTTCCACTGAGCCATCTCCCCGGCCCCAAGAAATTGATTTTTTTAAAGGCTGGCTTAGTGGTACAGCTCATGTTCATGTGCCAGTCCCTAGGCCCAATCCCTAGCACCGAAAAGGAAACTGATTTTGAAATCTATTCCATTTCCATTGCTGTTGTAGGATTAAAATCACTTACTTTGTCTTGCTCAAGTTTCTACACGGCGTGGGTTAGAGTGCCTGCCTGGCATGTGCTTGGCCCTTAATTTGATCTCGGGCACCCTAAAAAATTAAATGAAGCCCTCACATATTTACTATGAAAGAAGTAACCCAGACGGCGTGGCGCGGCTGTCTGAGGCAAATGGGCGCTGCTGTGACGTCCTCATTCTGCGTCGGGGCTCGGCCTCGTGATGGGCCTGGCGGAAGCCAGCCCCTGCCAGGCCCGGGGTTCATTTCCCAGGGCCTCTGCTTGCGCCGCCTATGCTTGCTAAATAAATTAACAAAATCATCTTTCCACATTTGGTTATATTTACAGTGTTAATGATGAGCTGTAGTTATTTAACCACACTAAAAAACATTTTTGTTCCCGAATAACCTGGGGGTGGCGATACACACCAGTAACCCCGGCCGTGGGGAAGCTGAAGGAGGAGGACCCTATAGTGCAAGGCCAGCTTGGACTCCATGGTGAGACTCTGTCTCAAAAAAAACAAAACGTATAGTTCAGTGGACTCAAGCGCCTGCTTCGGCAAAGTGCAGCAGACAGGATTGGATCCTCAGCGTGCAGTGCCAGCCCCGCCCCAGGGTGCGCTGAGGTGGAGACTGGGAGTGGTGGCGCGAGCCTGTAATCCCAGCACTTGGGAGGATGAAAACAGAAGAATCACTACATCTCATCTTCGTAGTGAGACCCGGTAAACCCTGTCTTAAATACAGAAGGAAGAAAAACAAAACAAAACGTGGGATCCGGGATGGCTCAACAGCGCAGCATCTGCCTGGCAAGCATAAGGCCCTGAGTTCATGTAATTCCCAGTATCAAAAAAGCAAAAGAGACCATAACATAGCCAGACCTGGCATTCCGGTTCACTGGTTGACTATAAATTGGACCCAGCCTGTGTGACTTAGTGTCTTGGCAAGGGTGCATGTCAAAAATTTATGTATTTATTTATTTTTATTTTAGGAAAAGGCCTACAGGTTGTCAGGGTCTCACTGCTAGACCGGACTCATAGTGATCCACCTATTTACAGCCTCCCAAGCACTGGGATTACAGGCGTGCGCCATCATGCCCAATCTCAATAGCTGTCTCAGGGCACCCTGGGAGCAGGCTGACTTGGCAGGCCAGGGGAGTGAATCCCTGGCCCCTGTACCTGCTTTCAGGCACTTTAATCCACTGAGCTATTTGGTTGGCTCTTCAAAATTTTAAAATTTATTTACTTAGACAGGGTCTTGCTATGTAGTCCAGGCTGGCCTTGAACTCATGGGAATCCTCCTTCCTCAGCCTCCCAAGGGCTGAGATTACAGGCATGCACCATCACACCTGGCCAGAACAGTACTTTAAACACTTTTTTAAAAATCGTTTTAGTTATTTGGTACAGGATCTTGCCACAGAGCCTGGACTTATGATCCTCCTGTCTCAGCCTCTCCAGTGATGGGAGTATAGGCATGTACCACCATGCCTCGTTTCTGGTTTTGGTGGCTGGCACAGATGTGATATCAGAGATTGAACCTGGGTTCTTGTGCTTGCCAGGCAGGCACTTAGACCTCTGAGCTATCTCTCCAGCCCCAGAACAGTACTTTAAATGCATTTGTAGGCTGGGGAGATGGCTCAGTAGAATAAAAGCGCTTCCCTGGCAAGCACAAGGGCCTGAGTTCAAGCCCCGGTTCCATAAAAAAAAAGAAACCAGATCCCTAAATGCATTTGTACTATACATTTTATGGAGCAAATTGAACCTGTTTCATTAAGATCAGGCCCTCTCATTCCAGATACTGGATGCTGACAGTGCTTAAAACCCTTTGCAATTTCTGAGCATGTCTGACTCACCCTGGAATGTGGCCCCTGATCAGTGTCGATGGCTGGGGGCTGCCGGGGCTGCTGCCCACGCGGCAATGCCAGCTGCCCAGTGTCCACCCTCCAGGCTGCAGTGGCTTCTCCCCCGCTGGGTGAATCCCCTCCTACGAGGCTACAAGCACGAACCCCTTGTTAAGGGATTAAAATGGCATGGCTCGCTTCGCTGTCTGGGGAGCTCAGCTCAGATACATTTTCATTGGTTTTGGAAGCTCCGGGGGCTTCTCATGAGCAAGCTGTTCGTTAATGGCCTCTTTTTGTACATGGAATCCCAAGCTGGAAAAATGAGAGAAAATAAGGAACCTAAAATTTCCCTACTTGAAATGAAATACTTTTGTAGTTTTATGTATTTTTTCCCTTTCCATGAATTATTTAACATGTTTTTTTATGATGCATGGGGGTAATAGGTCTGATTTAAAATTAAAACTAGAAAAAATACACATAGTAAGAAAAAGATGGTGTTTTTTTCCCACTAAAATAGTTCTGAGGGACCGTGGAATACAGTCAGAAGAGTGCAAACTCTGTGGTCATTCAGACCTTGGTACTTTGCAATTAGCTGTGAGTCAATGAACTTGCACTTTCTACTCTGTACAATGGGGATATTGCTTCCCCTGCGGCGGCTACAAAGGTTAAAGGTAATGTGAGCACAGTGCCTGGCATATGGAGCAGAGCTTTCCTTTAATATTATTCTCTTGTGTTTTTCACTAAGGTTTAATAGTTTAAAATAAATGTGGCAGTCGAGCCCAGCATTGCAATCCTGGCACTCAGAAGCAGAAGGGATACACTGAACCTAGCAACTGAGGGACTCAGCAAGACGCTGCAGCAGGATAAGAGATAAAAGGGCGGCAAAAAAAGGGGGGCTGGAGAGATGGCTCAGTAGAATAAGCGCTTCCCTGGCAAGTGCAAGGGCCTGGGTTCAATCCTCAGTTCCACCAAAAACGGGGGGTGCGGCTACAGCAACAACAAACTGCGTGCTCTTCTCGGCAGCATACAGCTGTCTCCAGAGCAGCCCACAGACAGCCCATAAAGCAGGCTTGAAACAGTGGAGTCAAGATGACCTCACTCATAGTATTAGATTGTAGTGCGATAAACTAGAAGCGAACAGCAAAAGAAACCATAGAAATTATGCAAACACATGAGAATTAAACGACACAGTCTCTGTGTTGTTATTGTCCTGTGGTGTTGTGTTGTTTTGTTTGAGGCAGGGTCCTGATGGGTCCAGACAGGCCTCAAGTTTACTGTGTAGCCCAGGCTGGCCTCAATCTCATGGCAGTGCTCCTGCTTCAGCCTCACAAGTGCTGGAGTGCAAGCATTTGCCATCACGCCCAGCTTAAGCAATCAGTGAGTCACGGAGAGATTAAGGGAGAAATTAGTTCCTAGAATAGAATAATAGGTTCAAGTGCAACATATCAGAACTTATGGGATACAATGAAAGCAGTACTAAAAGGGAATTTTATAATCATAAATGCTTACATCAGAAAAAAAAAAAAAACCAGCCTAATAATGTACCTCAAACTCCTAGAAAGACAAGAGCAATCCAAATCAAAAACTAGTGCAAAGAAAAAATCTAGTACAAAGAAGGAAATTATAAATGTAATACAAAGAGCATAAATTAACAATGTAATACAAAAAAGCAATGAATCAGAAAGCTGGTTCTTTGAAAAAATAAACAAAATAAATTCACACAGAAACAGAAGAGCCCCAGAATAGCAAACACACAATCCTGGGCAACAAGAATAAAGTAGAAGGCATCACGATTCCAAATTTCAAGCTATATTACCAAGCTATGGTGATAAAAACAGCGTGGCACAGTGGAAGAGAAGATACAGAAACAACCCCCAGCTCATGTAGCCATCTGACCTTCAACACACAGACCAAAAACATGCCCTGACTGGAAGAGCGCCACCTACAGGAGACTGAACCTAGACTCACATTTATTTTTATTTTAAAGAGAAAATGTCAAGACAAGGTAATGGGAGGGTAACAATAATTAATACATTGTGTATTGTTATTTTTAAATTAGTTACTCAGGAGGATTTTTTTTTTTGGTAGGCTCCCCTCCAGCGGGTCAGTCAACGCAGGTCACCTAGGGGAGGAAAGGGGACTGACAAAGACAAAGAACAGGTGCACGAGGAACGGAGACAAGACAGGATTCTGATCAAGTCTCGTTTATTCAAGGAAGTGATACAGCTTATATAGCAGAGGAAGGGAAGCCAACGTCGCTAATGACGTAGGTATATTAGGGTAATGCTATAGGCTAATAATACTCAGGTGATCAACTAAAGGAGCACGTGACGGGAAGTCTAACCAAGGGAATACATGGCAGGAAGTCATGATGCAGCAGTTCTACAGGAAGTATAACTTATGTCCATAAAAGGAATAGAAACGAAGGCTTCTGGACTATGGTGCCCTCCACACTCCTCAAGGGCGGGTCTTGTGAGGCATGAGGATCTTGGGATCGAACCACAGCATCCTGAGCCTGACCGCTTTGCTTAAGCAGGCACCTAGCTACAAAGCGAGCTTAAGGCCAGCCTGAACTGCATAGTGAGACCCTGATTCAAAAAAAGACAAAAAAAAAAAAAAAAAAAAAAAAAGCAACTGAGCTAATGGGCCAGCCCCCTCAATTAGTTACTCAGAGTACAATACATTGGCACTTAATTCTCCAAAGAATATTAGCACAAACATTTCTTTTTATGTATTTAATTTATTTATTTAACCTTTCTTTTCGATTAGAAGTCCCAGACAGAAAATGGGTAACTGAAATAAATAAACGCTTCTCAGAGTAAGTATAAATAGTAAAGAAGTGCATGAAAAAAATGTTCAGTATCTTTCACCATTAGAGAAGTGCAAATTAAAACAACTCCAAGATTCTTGCTCCAGAAAGAATGGCCACCAAGGAGAACTCAAAACACAGGGCCAGAGCAGGGCATGACGGCACACACCTGTAATTCCAACACTCAGGAGGCTGAGGCAGGAGGACTGACGTGAGTTCAAACTCAGACTGGATTCCATCATGAGGTCCTGCCTCAAAAAGCCAAAGAACAACAACATCCGCTGGGGATGCAGCTCAGTCATGATGCCTGCCTGGCAAGCACAAGGTCTCAAGTTTGATTCCTGATACCAAAAAACAAGCTAAGGGCCAGCCTGATAGCTCAGGCAGAGCATAGCGGCCGGGGTTTGATCCCCAGGCATGCTATGCCATCCCCGCCCCCAGGGTCTGCTAAACCTGCATTAAGACTGGGCGTGGTGACACATGCCTGTAAGCCCAGCACGTGGGAGGCTGAAAACAGGAGAATCACTCTGTGGTGAGACCCTGAACACCCAGTAGACCCTTCCCTGAATATAGGGGGAAAAATGCTAGTGAGGCTGTGGGGAGAAAAGGGACATTTCCACGCTGTTGGCGGGAATATCAGCTAGTATAGCCACTATGGAAACCAGCGTGGAAAGTCCCCAAAAGATTAAAAATAGAAATTCGATTGGACCCAACAGTGACCCATACACACCCACATTTTTTTTTTTTTTGTCTTTTTTGAGGCAGGGTCTCACTGTGCAGTTCAGGCTGGCCTTAAGCTCACTTTGTAGCTCAGGCTGGTCTCGAACTCACAACAATCCTCCTGCCTCAGCCTCCCCAGTGCTGGGATTACAAGCATGCGCCACCACGCCCGGCTCACACCCACATTTATAGCCATGTCCCAAGCTAAATCTGGGAAGCAGCCTGTATATCTATCTGCAGGTAAATGGATGGAGAAACGATGGTATATATACACAAAAACACAGTGAATACTAGGCAGCCCTGAAGAAGAATACACCTGAGTCATTTTTAGCAAAATGATGCACTTGAAGATCGTAATGTTAAATACAATATATCAGATACACAAGCTTCTACATCGTGTGGCTTCTCTTCTATGAGACACTGGAGTATAAATGGAAGGTAGACACTTGGAAGCAGAGAGGTGAGTCTTCCACTAGCAGAAAAGGAAGCAAGAGAGGGAGGGTGGGCTCGGGTGGGGGTGAGGATGGATGGGGAAGGTGGGTGGGGAGGGCACAAGGAAAGAACAAAACTGTGTTTCCCACACGCTCTAGCTGCCCGGGAGGAATGTGACCAATGTGGGCTGCAAACACAGAATAATGAAATAAAACTATAAAGGGTGGCTGGAGACATAGCTCAGTATGAAGGCTCTGGGTTCATCCTCGATCCCAAAAGAAAGTCATAAAAGAAGGACTCAAAAAAACAAAAGACTAGCCAAATTGCTCAGCGGATTAAAGCACCCGCTTAGGCAGATGCAGGGGTGGGGTTCATCCCTGGTGTGTTGTGCCGCCCCACGCCCAGGGTGCCTTGAGACAGTGACTAAGTCTGGGATAGGGGCGCGCACCTGTAATCCCAGCCCTTGGGAGGCTGAAAAAACAGTAAGGATCACAGGAGTCTAGTCTGTGTGTGAGGCCCTGTGACCCTGTCCTAAATACATTTTTTAAAAATTAAAAAATAACCACGCGTGCCTGCTGTGTGGCTGTAATCCCGGCACTCTAGGCGGCTGAGTACCAGGGGGCAGGAGCCCAAGTTCCAGCCCAGTCTGGGTAACTTAGCAACATAGGGACCCTTTCTCAACATGAAAAAGTTAAAAAGGGCTGGAGATTACAGGATAAAGACCCAAGGATCAGTCTCCAGCACTGAGAAAAAGTACGAGTAACAAACAGAATGTTATGTAAAGATTACACAAGCGTCATTTTGCACATGCTTATTGTGAAGTCAGTGGATGGGCTAACTAGAAGGTTAGAAGCCACAGAGGACAGAACTGGACGTGAGGTAAATCACAGAACTATCTGAAATACAGCACAGAAAGATATTGAGATGAAGAAATGTGTAAAAACAAAAAAAAAAAAAGATGAAGAGGTCTGATGGACTGAGGGAGCCGCTTCACCAAACGTCTGGAAAAAGCCTGGGTGGGAGCGGCTAGAGGAGGAGGTGTGGGGAAATGCTCATTTAAAAATTCATTCAATAACTATTTATAAGCACCTGCCGAGTGCCAGCCGCTATTCTGGGCGCCGACAACAGATAAAGGCATAATGAGAAGGGATTATGGCAGATCGCCTTCCAGAACTGATCTGGGACAAGAATTCTCAGTCCCAGGAAATGAGTCCCAAGATAGACTGAATCCTGGCCCAGACACACCAGGGAGACAGAGGAGCCCAGAGCCAGGGGGGCGGGGCTCCCAGAAACCAGAGCCCGGAGGGATGCTTCCTGCCAAGCCCCGGCCCAGACAGATGGCAAACTTCTGAGCAGCAACTGCATGGGGGGCCCCAGACTTCCTCGTTCTGAAAGGACGGTGGGACAGCTTGTCCCCTGACACCCACCCCGCCATCCCAGACCAAAGGTGACTCATACATCGCCTGGCCAGTGAGCCTCCACTTAGATATACCTAAATTCCTACCTAATTCTGTGTTACCAAGAAAATAGCACCTAGACAGGTGTGGTGGTGCATGCCTATAATCCCAGCGCTTGGGAGGCTGAGGCAGGAAGATTTGCGTGAGTTCAAGGCCATCCTGAAAATAAGACCTAACCAGAAAATAACCAGCTCTGAAAACTAGAAATGAAAGTGCCAGATTCCACCCCTGCCTTACTTGGCATCACTATGCTCTTGCTTGGTAGCTACTCAGTAAGGCAGGTAAGGCAAGGATAGGCTGACTGGGGCTGGCTTTTTGGGGCGTACAGGAACTTGAACTCAGGGCTCGCACCTGCCAGGCACTGTGCCATGGAGCTATCTCCCTGATCTGGGGCCGACATTTTTAAAATATATGTCGTGTACTCAGTTGTTGCAGGGCCTCACCATGCAGCTCAGACTCGCGGTGATCCTCCTGCTTTCAGCTTCCCCAGTGCTGGGATTACAGGCGTGCGACAGCACAGATGGAGGCTGGCCCAGGCCGCCCTCGGGGGAGGGCTAGCACACAGGTGGTGCTGGCTGTGAGCTTGCCTAAACTTGCCTAAACAGGCCCTTTAATCCCCTGAGTTATCTTGCCCGCCCCAGCCCTTTTTGATCTCTAGTTTTCAGGGCTGCATATTTTCTGATTGAGTCTTATATTCAGGGAAACAGCAACTGGAGAACTATGAAGACAGACTTTAAAGGAGGTGATATAAGAAATAGTTTTTAGTAATATAAACTTTTTTTGAGACAGGATCTCACTATGAAACCCAAGCTAGCTATAAACTCATAGTGATCCTCCTGCTTCAGCCTCCTGAGTGTGCCATCATCCCTGGCATTAATAATATTATGGTTAAGAAGAGGTCTTAATGGCCGGCAAGACAGTAGACCAGGCATGGTGGCACACACCTGTAATCCCAGTGCTGGGGAAGCTGAAAACAGGAGGATCACTACCGAGTCTGAGCTGCATAGAGACCCTGTACCAAATACATAAAAGGAAAAAGAAAATAAAAGAAGAGGTCTCAGGATGGGGATTTAGCTCAATAGCACAGCACCTGCCTGGTGAGTACAAGGTCTTGAGTTCAATTCCCAGTATAAAAAAAAAAAAGGTGGTCCTTATCTTCCTTTCCTAAAACAAGTACTCAAGAATATCACGTGAGCACCGGACCTGGTGGTGTGGGCCTGTAGTCCCGCTACTCAAGAGCAGAGGCAGGAGAATCACTTGAGCCTGGAGTTCAGGGTTGTGTTAGATTTCTGCTGCTGAAGGAAACACCTGAGAAAAGCAACTCGGGCAGAGGCCTCTTGTGGCCCACTGCTTCTGAGGTTTAAATTCATGATCTGTGGGCTCCATTGCTCGGGTCTGAGGGGAGACAGAACACCGTTGGGGGGGGGACATTTGGAGGGAGAGATTATTTAGCTTATAGTGAAAGGAGACAGAGACAGAGACAGAGACAGAGACAGAGAGGAAGGGACCAAAGACAAAATACACCCTCCATGAGCGGTCCCTGGTGACCTTGCTTCTTAGTCACACCACCTCCCAGAGGCGCCTCCAGCTACCCATCCATCTGTGGATTAGCTCAGGGACTTTACACGGAACCACATCCCAGCCCTTGAACAAATTCTAAAGTTTTGAGACAGTCAAAAGGTCACTATGTTTGCTGAATCTAGGCTGGAACTTGTGACTCTCCTGACCCAGCCTCTTGAGGGTGGGACTGCATGGGCCCATCGGGAAGGTTAGTGCCTTCCGGACCCAGGAACCCACTGCTTCACTGGAGAGCAGGCCTGGGTGATGCTAGCCTTTGGGGGTTTCATGTCCAAACCACAAGAAGGTCCATCCGGAGCTGCACAACCAGACTGTAGATCGGAAGAGCAAAGCAGAGCAAAGAATTTGGTGACTTCTTCCGTTCCTAGCCTCATTGGTCTCTCTCTTGTCTAATTGCTCTGGCTAGTGTTTCTAGAACTACGTTGGACAGCAGTGACGATGGTGCACATCCCTGTCTTGTTTCTTGTTTAGAGTGAAAGCTTTCAGGTGTCTATCCATTTATTTATTTATTTATTTATTTTTATTTTTTATTTATTTATTTATTTTTGTCTTTTTGAGACAGGGTCTCACTGTGCAGTTCAGGCTGGCCTTAAGCTCACTTTGTAGCTCAGGCTTGCCTCAAACTCACAATAATCCTCCTGCCTCAGCCTCCCGAGTGCTGGGATTACAGGCCTGCGCCACCACGCCCGGCTCCATTTATTTATTTATTATTATTATTATTATTATTTTTTTTTTTTTGCAGAACCGGGGATTGAACTCAAGCCCTTGCACTTACCAGGGAAGCGCTTATTCCACTGAGCCATATCCCCAGCCCTTATTTATTTATTTTTGTGGCCAGTTCAGCCCACCCCAGGGCAGGGTTGGCATGGCACATGGTGCTAGACTGCTGAGCTATCTCCGCTGGCCCTAGTGTTTATCCATTTAGCATAATATTGGCTGTTGGTTTATCACTGGTGGACTTTATCAGATTGAGATAAAGACCATCTCCAGTTTTCTTTTTTTTTTGTCTTTTTGAGACAGGGTCTCACTATGCAGTTCAGGCTGGCCTTAAGCTCACTTTGTAGCTCAGGCTGGTCTCGAACTCACAACAATCCTCCTGCCTCTGCCTCCCGAGTGCTGGGATTACAGGCATGCACCACCATGCCCGGCTCATCTTCAGTTTTCTGTAGGGTTTTTATCATGAACAAATGTTGGACTTTGTCAGAAGCTTTTTCTGCATCTATAGAGATGTTCATGGGATTCTTGTCTTTGGCTCTGTTGACGTGGTGCATTCCATCTATTGATTTGCATATGTTGAACCATCGCTGCCCACATTCCTGGGATGAATCCACTAGGTCCTGATGTATCATCTCCTTGGGGCTGGCAGGCAGAAACCTGAGTCGGTCGGTCACCGGTCGGTCACCGTTCACCGCAGTGGAGAACGACACCACACCCTGTTCCCAAGTGTAAATCCCTTCACAGACCCATGGCCAAGGGATTCCCTTGAGCAGCTGCAGGAAAAGCCCTCAGGGCTGGGAGCAGCTCAGGCAGCCCTTGCCCAGCGAGCAGCTGGGCCCCAGCTTCAGCACCTGTGTCACCAGCAAAGCCTTTGTTTTTCTCCAATCGTCCTTGAAAGGAGCTTGCAACCATTTGCTAGTTGCTTCTAGAGGATGAGTGAAAATCTGCTTTTTTTTTCTTGTATTTAGGAGGAGGTCTACAGGGCCTACAGTGTTTCACTACATAGACTGGATTTGTAGTGATTCTCCTGTTTTTTTTTTTTTTTTTTTTTTCCGGAACTGGGGATTGATTAAATTCAGGCCGTTGCACTTGCCAGGGAAGCGCTTATTCCACTGGGCCATCCCCCCCGCGATCCTCCTGTTTTCAGCCTCCTAAGCGCTGGGATTACAGGCAGGCTCCACCATGCCCAGTCTCGTCACCATCTCGGCGTGCCCCTGGGGTGGGGCAGCACAACACACCAGGGATCGAACCCCAGCCTCTGTGCTCTGCCTCAGATAGTCTGATGCCTCTGATAGCCTGCTGAGCTATCAGGCTATGTACTGGGCTAACAGTGTCTCATTACGTAGATGGACTCACAGTGATCCTCCTGTCTTCAGCCTCCCAAATGCTGGGATTACAGGCCTGTAGTCTCAGTTGCTGTCTCAGCAAACCTCAGGGGTGGGGGCAGCATGGCACACCAGGGATCAAACCCACTCTCTTCGCCTGTTTAAGCAGTGTCTTTTTTGGGGGGTTGGTTTTGTTTTGTTGGGACAGGGTCTCACAGGTAGCCCAGGCTGGCCGCAAACTCTCAGTGGTCTTCCTGCCTCAGCCTCCCCAGTGCCAGGATCACAGGTGTGCACCACCACGCCCCCTTCACTTGTTTTGCCCAGAGCTCTTTGCGTTCATTTTGTATGTTTAGGGTTCCTTTCACCAGTCATTTACAATATGGTGCACATTTGTTGCTTGGAAGAGAAAAACATGATTTGTATTTTATAATGTTATTACATAAATAAACTCATTAATGAGTTAATTGTTAAACAATTAGATGATTACTGTTTAAAGGGCTTTATATGAATTATAAAAACTTGGTTGATTGTCATATAGCGACCCTGAGTATTTCAAGTACCAAGAGAAATTGGGCAGGGCTTGTAGGTGCTGGGAGGACATCACCATTTTTTTCCATGTAAAATAATGGCACAGAGGGCCGGCCAGATAGCTCAGCAAATTACAGCACCTGCTTAGGCAGGGACCGGGGTTCGATCTTTAGCCCTGACAGCCTGGCCCTGGGGCGCACTGAGAATGAGGCTGAGGCTTGGTGTACACCTGTGATCCCAGTGCTTGGGAGGTTGAAAGCAGGAGGATCACTACGAGTCCAGTCTGTGTAGTGAGACCCTGTACTAAATATAATAATTAATTAATGTATTAAAATAATGGCATACAGGCCGGGTTCAGTGGCGCACACCTGTCATCACGGCACTTGGGAGGCTGGAGCAGGAGGATGGCTGAAAGTCTGAAGCCAGCTTGGACTACTTGGTGAGTTCAAAGCCAGCCTAAATTACATAAGCAAAACCATATTCCCCGTGCAAAGAAAAAAGGGGGGTCAGGGGAGGAGAATGGGGAAAAAAGAAACAAGACTTATGACAGGTACAAATGCTCTACGATGAATGCTATTGTATCTAACATGTAGCCCCCTAAGTGACACACAAGCAAAAATCAGAAAAGGCTTGGCAGCATTGAGCAAGAGAGAAAGAGGCTTTACGACATTTGGTCACCAGACCCTGGAATACCACAGTATGAGGAACAGAACTAGGAGGCAGGGGGTCCCGGCCCCAGCAAGGACCTGAAGCAAGAATTGAAGCCTGCGAGATCATGGGAAAGACTCCAGCGCAGAAGCAGGTGGCAGGTGGAGCTTTCTCCCTGAGCCCCAACTCGCTGTGTGGGAGGGGTGGCCCAACCCTGCAGAGCCCTGTGACCTGCACAGGGACAACTGCCACCCCGAGCAGGGCACAGTGGACTGCAGGGGCTGCTAAGTTAGGTGAGTTCCGATGTCCCCAGGAGGAGTGACCGGCCGGTAAAAACTATGAGCTCAGAATCCAGAAGGGCTGCAGGGCAGCTCCATCCACTGGCGGCCAGTGACAGGGTCAGGCTGCGGGGTTCAAGTCACCAGGAATTCAGGGAGCTGAGTTCAAGCCGGGAGACCCACAGAGCATTGCAGGCAGAATGGATCTGGTTCTGGGCTCACAGCCATACACCAGCCTGAACTGCAGCAGGACTGAAGGTGCAGGTTCGCCTGGATGGTCCACAAATCACCGGGAATCCACAGCTGGTTTACTGGATTAAGCAACTCAGACTGGACTCTGGCCACATTGCCTACCTGTGACAACAGAGATGCCATGAGCTGGACTTTGTTTTTAAAAAATTTGTTTTATTTCCTTGTTTTGTTTCTCTTGATTATTTGTTCTTATTTGACATGAGTGTAAGCATGTTCTGTAGCTTATCTCTTGCTATGGAGTGCAGGATAGCTTTCAGCTCACTTACATAACCCAGGACAGCCTTGAAATTACTGTGATCCTCCTGCCTCAGCCTCCCGAGTGCCGGGATTATCGGCCTGCACACCATGCCCTGCTTTTTTTTTTTTTTGGGTGGAACTGGGGATTGAACTCAGGCCCTTGCACTTGCCAAGGAAGTGCTTATTCCACTCAGCCATCTCTCGGCCCGCACGCCCTGCGTTATTCTTGTTTTTATCCCTTCCTTTCCTCTGTCCCTTCTGCCTTCCTCACCAGTTCCCTAATGGTTTTGTGAGCTTTTCTTACCCCCAGTCTTGCCTACTCTCTCCTCTTCTATTTCTTTTTTCCCCCTCAGCCCTTTTAGGCTTCTTCCCCTGAGGGGAGGTCACCATATCGAGGGCTTGTTGACTGCATACAGGATTCTGGTTAATTTTAGATTTTGTTATAACCACAAACATAGTTCAAATTGTTGAAGGTGGCAAATAGTTATGACAGCTTGTCATTTTCTAGGCTCTTTGATCCCATTGTTGTTGTTTATTACACAACTTTAGCCAAGGTGACAGAATTGTTCTAATCAATTGTTCTTACTCTATGCCAAGGCTGACACTAAGGGTCATAAAAAACAGCACCGGCCAGAGCCAAAGCGCCAGCACTGGGCCAAGGCATGGCGAGTTCTCTTCCCCAACTAATTGAAGAGGTGGGACTTTGCAGCAGACTCAGAACCTGAAAGCCATGGCCTGAGTAATAGCTCAAGGTCTGAGAGCCCCCCTGGCAAGCACAAGGACCAGTACCACACGCCATGCCCGGCCTGGAACCTGGGCGCGCTGTGCCGTGCTGGCCACCGAGACCGGGCATGGTTCCTCACACCCGTAACCCAGCCCTGGGGAAGCTGAGATAGGAGGACCACTACAAGTCTGAACTGTGTGGTGAGACCCTGTATCAAAATAATAAAAGCCAGCAACACCTGAAAACATCTCTGAGAAGTAAGCACTTCTTAAGGGCTCCAAATACCTGCAATAAAATTGCCTGCCATAGGCAATATACAATATCAATTGGGAAATAAACTTTATTTATTTATTTGTTTATTTTTCATTTTTGGCAGAACTAGGCATCAAACTCAGGCCCTTGTGCTTGCCAGAGAAGCACTTATTCCACTGAGCCATCTCCCCAACCCTGGGAAATAAACTTAAAAAAAAATAATAAAGAAAAGAAAATGAGAAGATCTGGATGGTTAACAACCTAAGTTCACAAATCAGAGTTGGAGAAATAGAAGAGCCGCAAGGCCAGCCAACATTTTGGCCCTAGCCTTTCAAGGTCAGCGAAGACTCAGGATATAGGAGAACCTGTACTACAGCATCATGAAATTCAGTTGAGCTCCAAATTTTCTGAACAAGGAGATTATGGAGCCACAGAGGAAAGAGACTGAAGTTCTGTAGTGTGCCTGGGAAGAGTCACATGGAGAGAAAACTTTATCTCAGGCTCTCACAGAGAGCAAACTGGTCAAGCATTGGCCGTGACTCATCCACATGGATGACACAGACAAAGGATCTACAGAGTGAGGTACAGGATAACAAGATAAACCCCAAGGGGACTTCACTGACCACATAAGAAACATAAAGTACACATGTTGGTACATAAGTCTTGCTCTATCTAGGTCTTAACCATCCAGCAGAAAAGTATAAAAATGAAGTATACATCGCGGGGCCATAATATTAAGCTGAGCTGTAAATGGCTATGGTCAACAACTTCTTTGAATAACTCACCATTGTTGTGGAATGCTGGACTGTGTTGGATTGTGTTGTCGAGTTCAAGCACCTAAGTTAGTTGAATGACAATGGAGTGCCCACCTCTGACAGGTGTAGACAAAGGAAGGGGTGTAGAAAGAAAGAATCATGATGTGTGTGTATAGACAGTGCAGTTGGGATAGATAACACTGTGCTTCTACATAATTCTATGAGAGGCAAGATTTGCACTAATGGTGGTTGGACAGGATATTATGTCGGCTTCTAGTACTATGGACAACCACTAGGAAAATAACAAGGTAGAAAGTATTAATTATTGAATCTTTGATGTAATTCAGGTATAAAATATAAGATACGCAAACAGCTACACTCTATTTACTGATAAGAGACATACGCTATAATAATGTTTGTAAGTATAATATCATGTATGCACCTTATATGATACCAAAACATTATGAAAACAGTTTGCAATGTATTAATTTATCAAATCCATCTTGTCAAGGTATCTTAAAACTGTCTCATTGATATTTGTACTTCAATAAAACAAAAATTAAAAAATAAAAAATAAAATTAAAAGAAGAAAATGAGAAGATACTTAAGTAAGATGCAGCCCCAGACTTGTAGCTCACCAAAGGGCAGCCCCAGGGACAACGAGATGCAACTGTCTGAAAGCCACCCACCCAGACGCTCTGAAGCCGGAGCGGCGGAGTTAGCAAAGCAGATGAATGAGGTCCTAGAAAAACTCAAAACAAGAAATAATTTCTCAGGTAACTGCAGACAAGATGGTCATAATGAAAGACAGAGTTAGTGGCTCAACAGCAGATAAGGCTAAAAAATAGAACAGGTCCCAGTTCTGCCACAAAGAAGAAGAAGAGCCAGTCAGATGGCTCAGTGGACGAGGCAGCTGCCCAGGCAGGCGTAGGTGCCAGGGTCTGATCCGGGCAACACAGGCTGAGCCCCTGCTGGTTCACGGAGGGCCGTCAAGACCGCAATCCCAGCGCTGAGGAGGCTGAAGCTGGAGGAGCACCACGAGTCTGAGCTGTGTAGTTAGACCCTGTACCAAAAGCCTTTTTAAAAAAGGGCCCGGGGAGATAGCTCAGCGGCATAAGTGCCTGCCTGGTAAGCTCAAGGTTCTGAGTTCAACCTCCACTACAAATATAAAAAAAGAGCTTAGAGAAAGGATGGAAAACATTTTTATTTGCTTATTTATTTATTTGGGGGACAGAACTTGGAATTTAACTCAGGCCCTTGCGCTTGTCAGGCAAGCACTTATTCTATGGAGCCATCTCCCCGGCCCCTCAAGGAAAACATTTTAATGTATATAAATAGTTTTAAGCTTATTTCTCAAATTTTCTTTTTGTGGTACTGAAGATCAAACTTGGGACTTTGTGCTTGTCAGGCAGGCATTTATACTACAGAGCTACCTCCCAGGCCCTCAAATTTTATTTATTTATTTATTTATTTATTTATTTTGTCTTTTTTAGACAGGGTCTCACTATGCAGTTCAGGCTGGCCTTAAGCTCACTTTGTAACTCAGGCTGGTCTCGAACTCACAACAATCCTCCTGCCTCAGCCTCCTGAGAGCTGGGATTACAGGCATGCGCCACCACACCCGGCTTCAAATTTTATTTAAATTGACCATATAATTTAATTTATGAATGTATATGAAAGTATAAAAATCATTTATTTTTATTTTATTTATTTACTTTGGCAGAATCGGGAATTGAACTCAGACCCTTGAGCTTGCCAAGGAAGCACTTATTCCACTGAGCTATCTTCCCAGCCCCTATTTTCAATTTTTTGAGTGATTGAAATAAGTGAGGAGAAGTAAGAATGAGCTGGGAAAATTGTTCAAAACCATTTGGTAGAAAAGAAGGAAAAACTCACATTTTTTTCCCTTTCAGCATTATTAAAATATTTGGCTAGACTTTCTCACTTTACAATTTCATATGTTCTCTCAAAAAATAAATTTTTTTCCCCTCATTTTGACATGCAGTTTCACTGTGTAGTTTGGGCTGGCCTTAAATTCACTTTGTAACCCAGGCTGGTCTCACTCTCACAGGGATCCTCCTACCTCAGTCTCCTGAGTGCTGAGGTTACAGGTTTGCACCACCATACCCAGCCAAATATTTCAGATTCCGTAAAAAAATTGTGTGTGTGTGTGTGTGTGTGTGTGTGTGTGCGACTGCGAGCTGAGCCAGCAGGCGTGGCCGGTGTTTTGGGACTGGGCTTCGCCCCAGCCCTCTGCCGTCTTCTGATGTGTCCTTTCTAGGTCTTCACATGCCATGGTCTGAATGTTTTATTGCCCCCAACGTTCTTATATTGAACCCAATCCCCTGTGTGATGGTATTTGGGGGTGCAGAGCCCTATATATGGGGGGAGGCAGGAGAGACCTTCTGTAGTCTGCACAAACCAGGGAGGGAGCACCGGCAAACACCAGATCCGCTGCGCCCTTACCTCCGACCTCCACCTCCAGAGCCTCGAGAATTATGATTGTTGTCTGTCACCCAGTCTATGGTAATTTATTAGTAGTAACTAATGCAGTTTTTGTCAGAAACAAAAGCTGAGGGTCGGTGACATATCTCAGCAGACTAAGCGCCTGCTCTGGCAAGCACAGGGACCAGGGTTCAATCCGCAGTCCTGCATGCCACGCTGGCCTCACCCCTGGGGCACGCTGCCCCAGTGACTGAGTCTGAGCTTGTGGTGCACACCTGTAATGCCAGCGCTGGAGAGGCTGAAAACAGGAGGATCACTGTGAGTCTGAGCTGCATAGTGAGACCCTGGAGACCTTGCACCAAGTACATAAAATGAAAACAAGTAGAAGCTGAAGTCAGATGTGGCATGCACGCAGGCCCAACTACTGGGAGGCTGAGGCAGGAGGATCACAGGCTCAAGGCTAGTTTTGGTAATATTGTGAGAGAATAAAAGGAAAGAAGAGGGCGGGCATGCAAGAGAGAGGGGAAGGAGATAAAGACTGAATGCCCTGATCCGCTTACCTCCAAGCAGTGTGATGGTGATAATGCTTTATTGTGATTTTTGTTGAGCTCAAGCAGAGACTGACATTTTTGTGAATATGCCCTCAACTACTTTTTTTTTTTTTTTTTGTACCAGGGATTGAACTCAGGACCTTGCACTTGCCAGGCAGGTGCTTAAACCACTGAGCTGTCTCCCCAGCCCAACTACTTGCTTTTTGTTTCATTTTGAGACGGGGCCTTACTGTGCAGTTCAGGCCAGCCTTGAACTCTTATAGTCCAGGTTAGCTTCAAACTCACATCAATGTTCCTGTCTCAGCTTCCTGAGTAATCCTCCCGGGATTACAGGTGTGTGCCACCATGCATAGCATGCCCTCAACCAACCACTTATAATGATAAATGCCATATGTTAACTTGGACAGGCACCAGGGCCCCATCTCTTAGTGAGCCAGCAGTCTAGACGCTGCTCTAGAGCTATCTCTATGATCACTGACCTTAACTGAGGAGACACTCACTGAAGAGGGTGGGTCTCATCTGACTAGGTAAAGGCCTCAAGAACAAAGATGATATTTCTTGGAGAAGAAGAAATTCTGCCTCAAGCCTCCGACACAGAAATCCTGCCTGAATTTCCAGCCTGCTGGCCTTGCCCTATAAATTTCACTCAGCAGCCCCAATTCCATAAAACAAATCATGTAATGCGCATATTATATCTCTCCTATTGGTTCTATGTCTCTGGATATCCCTGACTACTGCAGCCACTGTTATCAAACACTGGCTTTAGAATTTGATTTTGCTGCAGACATAGTAATTTAACCTGTAACTGCAAGGCAAGGGCAAGAAGATAGCTCAGCAGCATAAGCACCTGCCTGGCAAGTGCGAGGTCCTGAGTTCAATCTCTGGTACCAAAATGATAATAATAATTACAAGGCAAAAGAGTACATGTATAGGAGCCTTACATAACAATATATTCTCAAAATTGTTTGAATGTGAAGTCAAACTGCTTTATACATTTCCTGTGCTAGCAAAAGGTAAGACAAGAAGCAAGACTTCCATTCCTGTACAGAGTCGGAGCCGCAGGGCTTGTTTTTCTCCCTTGTGTTTTTTTTTTTTTTTTTTTTTTTTTTTTTTTTTTTTTTTTTTTTTTTTTTTTTTTTTTTTTTTTTTTTTTTTTTTTTTTTTTTTTTTTTTTTTTTTTTTTTTTTTTTTTTTTTTTTTTTTTTTTGTCTTTTTGAGACAGGGTCTCACTATGCAGTTCAGGCTGGCCTTAAGCTCACTTTGGTCTCGAACTCACAACAATCCTCCTGCCTCAGCCTCCCAAGTGCTGGGGGATTACAGGCATGCGCCACCATGCCCGGCTAAAGATTTTTATTTATTTATTTATTTATTTATTTATTTATTTATTTATTTTTTGGCAGAACCGGGGATTGAACTTAGGCCCTTGCACTTGCCAGGGAAGTACTTATTCCACTGAGCCATCTCCCCGGCTCCCTCCTTGTGTTTTTGAGATAGATCTTGCTATGTGGTTCCGGCTGGCCTTGAGCTTACTTCACAGCCCAGGCTGTTCTTGAACTCTCAACAATCCTCCTGCCTCACCAAGCCTCCTTAGTACTGGGATTAAGGTGAACACCACCACACCTGGCAGCAGATATATTTTTATGAGATTAGTTTCAGCAAGTTTTTTGGACCTTAATTTGACAGCAAGAGAAAATTCCATATCTCACTTAACTGTGCAGTTGAGATGCTACCTTCCATGTAACCTTCAATTTGAGGTGATTTATAACGTAATGACACCCTAAAAGGTAGGAACTGAGAATGTACCCTCCCAGCAGTGAATATGCCCAGCTAAAATAGCGTGCAAAAAAACCAGGTGTGGTAGCACACGCCTGTAATTCCAGTGGCACTCAGGAGGCTGAGGCAGGGCGAGCAATGTGAGCTCGAGGCCAGTGTGGGCTACACAGTGAGTTCAAGCTCAGCCAGGACTCTGCAGCCTCCACCCCTGCCACAGTCATCCTTGTAGTACCAGCGCTTCCGCAGTCCTAGTTTGCCTAAGGGTTAAGTCAAAAAGGAGCCATCTAAAATGCCCATGTTTGGGCCAGGGAGATGGCTCAGTGGAATAAGCGCTTCCCTGGCAAGAACAAGGGCCTAGGTTCAATCCCCAGTTCCGCAAAATAAATAAATAAATAAAATAAAAATAAAATAATAAAATAAAATGCCCATGCTTGCTGAAATGACCTTGGCTTTCGGCCCTTCTGCAGGGAGGCTGGGTCTCTCCTGGTAAAGGAGTGGACAGACAGCTGGTAACACACAAAGCCCTGATCATTCCCAGACCTCAGAATGGTCCCTTGCAGCCATGCAGGCCTGCCACCATGACACCTTTGGAGGGCCAGTGAGATAGCTCAGCAGACTAAGTGCTTGCTTAGGCAAACTCAGGGGCCAGGGTTCGATCCCTGGCACCACATGGAGCACCAGCCCCGATCATGGGTGAACTGAGCCGGTGGAGTCCAGGCATGGTGGTATACAGTTATAATCCCAGCACTGGGGAGGCAGAAAACAGGAGGATCACTACTAGTTTAAGCTGTAGTGAGACACTGCACACACACTCACACACTTTGGGGAACCTGGGTGTGGTGCCCCATTTTCTCCCCTCACCTGCTAAAGGCTCCATGTCATGGAGCAAGGCAAGATTCTTCCCCACAGGATCCCCTTTGCTCGGTGCCATCCCTTTTCTGGCTGTGTGGTAATGTATTATTTGACAATGTCCTTATCTGCTGTGTGTGTGTGTGTGTGTGTATGTGTGTGTGTTTTGTTTGTTTTGGTTTTTTTTGAGACAGGATCTTGTATAATTCAGGCTGATCCTGAGCTCACTATTGAGTCCAGGCTAGTCTTGAATTCCTAGCAATCCTCCTGCCTCAGCCTCCCAAGTGCTGGGATTACAGACATGTGCCACCATACCCAGTTTCTGCTGTACTTTTTATAATGAATCTTTCATCTTTTTTTGTTTTTGTATAACTCCGTTCAAGCAGATTTGAACCTCAAATTTTTGTGGCCACATGTAAGTGACTCCTTCCTGTCACAGTGTTCATAAAACAGTGAAGGAAGGGCCAACGGTATAGCTCAATGGACTAAGTGCATTTTTAGGTAAGCACAGGGGCCAGGGTTTGATCCCTGGCACCACATGCCATCCTAGCCCTGCCCCTGTGCATGCTGAGCCAGTGAGTCTGGGTGTGGTGGCATACCTGTAATCCCAGCACTAGGGAGGCAGAAAACAGGAGGATCATGAGTCTGAGCTGTGCAGTGAGACCCTGCACAAAGAAAGAAAGAAAGAAAGAAAGAAAGAAAGAAAGAAAGAAAGAAAGACAGAAAGCAGTGAAGGAAAAGAAAACAGTGAAGGAGAAAACTTCCCATTGAAGGAGTTCTGGGCCATGGTAAATAGAAACATAAAAGTTATTTATTTTGAGCCACCTCTTGTGAGCTCCTTGTATCAAGGTTTTTGCTTTGTTTTGTTGTCTTTTTGTTGTTGTTGCTGTCTTTTTTGAGACAGGGTCTTGCTATGCAGCTCAGGCTGGCCTTGAGCGCATTTTGCAGCCAAGGCTGGTCTCGAACACACAGAGATCCTCCCAAGTGCTGAGGGCACTGAGGGCTGATCGCTCATCAGACCTGAGCTCAGAAGGGCCTTTCAGCCCTTGCTCATTGGTGCTTTCCTCTCACCTGGAGAAAATGACAGACCCATTACTTGTTGGGGGCAGGGGATAGGAAAAACCGTATGATGCTGGGCCCAGGCTATGCGCCTGGGGCTCCATGGTCTCCAGGCTGGTGCAACCTGGCTTTACGTGGAAGGCTGCCATGCTTCCTGCTGTCCAGGGAAGGCTCAGAACCACAGTGCTCTTAGGGTAACATCTGCTGCAGCCAGTGAGAGGACACAGGCATCTGGGGCTAGGCAAACATTGCTTTCCACCAGCTTTCCCTGTCTGCCCTCATCCAAGTCTGCCATATCCTCCTGTGTGTTCCTCACTTGCTAATCAAAGTGGACCGGTGGCTTAGAGGGTGTGCTTGGCTCCGAAAGCCAGGTTGCTCCTGGTCCCTGTGTACCTTGAATGCCGACTCTGGTGCTTCTTTGTTCCCCACCATGTCCTCACAGCTTTGGGGCTGATCTGCTCTTTACTGTGCCAGCAGATGCCTCCTCACCTGCCCTGGCATCTTGAGGGAACTCACGGTGGTGGTAAAACCAAACTATTTGTTAGGTGATGGTTGCAATAATTGGTACGAGATCAGAAGTAAAGACACTGTGTGTAGGCTTGGGAGATAGCTCAGCGGCATAAGTGCCTGCCTGGCAAGTGCAAGGTCGTGAGTTCTATCCCCAGTACCACAAAAACAAAGACACTGTTTATAAAAATGACAAACTAGTCAGGATGACCAGTGTGGCTTTTGCCACAAAGGCCATTAGATTCACTACAGAGGCATCACTATTCACGGAGGCAGCTGTCCAGGACCGCTCTCTTCCCTCAAGAAGATAATCTGAAAAGGGACAGGGCACAACACTTTCAATCCATGAGTGGGAAAGTTTCATTTTTATATAATGACTAACAAACAGATTGCTGGTAGCCTGCGCTGGTCCTGAATTGAACAAGAGGAGTCAGATGAAGGCGTGAGTGCTAGCCCTGGGTGGTGGTGGTGCACAGCTGCAACCCGAACCCTTGGAAGTCTCAGCAGGACTGTTACAGCTTGATCCTACACAGTGGGCAGACTGAATTCATAATCCAGGCCTGGCTGAGTATGAAAGCTTTAAGTCAGAGCTCGCTGCACAGCTCTGGAGTCGGGACCAAGGAGAACCTGAGCTGCAGATCTGCCCTGGCCAGCTCCCAGCCTAGTTAATGAATGGAACCTGCCTAAGCATAAAAATGCCACAACACTGCAACTGATTACCTGGGGGATAGGGCGGAGTTTGCTTTCCTTGTGTGTTTACCCACCTTGTCCAGTAATGTGTGTGGCCACGAAGACAGAATAAATTGCTACATGAAAATAATAAAAGCCCCCTGTCTTCCAGGTGATGTGGGGATCGCACGATGTCTATCTTCATAAAGACATCTGCGGAGATGCGTCGTGCCACCGGTGAAGGCGCCCTGCACAGCGCTCGCAGCCGAGGCACCTCTGGGTGGCATCTCCTCCCTGCCTCTGCTCCCTGCGAGCCCTCCTGAAGCTGCATGCACAGCTGTAGCAAAGAAACGTTCCACCAGATGATCATTCTCCTGTCCAGGGGTCACCAGTAGCTGCCCTCCCGCCGAGACCCTCCAGTCAAGCGCTCAAACATGAAATGTGTAAAATCTCCCTACAGATCAGCAGTAGTGACCCGTCCAGTAGGTCAGTCAATGCAGGTCGCCTGGGGGAGGAGTGGGGACTGACAAAGACACGGAACAGGGACGCGAGAAATGGAGACAAGACAGGATTCTGATCAAGTCTCGTTTATTCAAGGAAGTGAGGTAGCTAATATAGCAGAGGGGAGGGAAGTCAACGTCATCAATGAGGTAGATATATTAGGGTAATATTATAGGCCAATAACATTCATGTGATCAACCAAAGGAGCTTGTCACAGGAAGTCTAATTAAAAGAACAAAGGCAGGAAGCCATAATGCAGCAATTAACAGGAAGTGTAACTTATATCCTTAAAAGGAATGTAAAGGAAGGCATCCGGATTATGGTGCCCTCCACAGGTCCCCCTTTTTTATTTATTTCTTTATGTAAGGCTTACTTGGCCATCCCTTGAGGGGGCAGCGCCTGTCTTAGGTTGAGGAGTCCTCTGTACTGGTCCAGCTCAAGCTTTACCCGTCATAGGACAGTAGAACAGCAAGGGTCCTCCTCCTGTCTT
>PVKA01017203.1:0-46286 GCA_004027165.1 Ctenomys sociabilis
GCCCATCAACTCCATCCCAAGAACTTCCAAAGAAATGATACACGAACAAAGAATGGGACTCCATGCCCCACAGCAGTACTGGCTCCCTCACCGGTGGACTCGGAGGCCTCCTCTCCCCGCACTGCTCTGGCTGTGCGGGGCAGCCTGGCATGGGTGCCCTCTCCACATGGGCAACCACCGCACCTCACCATCTTGGATCATCTAAGACAGTCACGAATCTCATCTCACGTGGCATTTCTCTAAACACATTAGACTTGAGCTGTCCCTCAAATCCATTTGGTGTAGGATTTTCTTTAGTAAATCAGGATTTCTCTTCTATAAATAACTTCTTCCTTTTTCCCACTAAGTTGCCTCCTGCCCTTTTTACCAGAGCTACACAATGCTGGCCAAAGCCAGTCCCAGGCCAGCCAAGCCCCAGGGTCAAGGAGAAGCTCATGCCTGGAGAGCAGGCCTGTGGAGTATGAGGCAGAGCATCGTGAACATGAGAGGAATGGGCTTCCTTCTGGTCCCAGCAAAGGCTGGGCCGGTGCTGACATTTGTACCACTGAAGTACAGTTCTCCAGCTTCCCAGAGATTTCTGCCCCTCAACACCCTCCCTCCACCCACTTGTTCCCCCATGGGTCCCACCCCTAGCTGAGACATGAGCTGCGGATGGCTACTTTTGGAGACAAGCAAAGTCCCTAGAAACCAAAAGCCCTTCCCTTTGCTTAGAGACCAAAGACAGACCCTCACTCTTATTCCAGTTGCTGCTGTCCTTGAGAAAGATTCAGCTTCCCCTTATTAAATCATTGGATTTTTAGCCTATTCCATATGGGGTATCTGTCTATCCCTCAAATGGTGCCTGAGAACACAAGGTACAAAACTTAAGATGTGGAGGTTAAATAAGGAATACCACACTGAGGCCTCCCTAAACACAAAGAGCCTTTATTCCTAATCCTAATTTATGTGTACAATTTTGGTTTGATATCCACATCTTAGAACACAAAGGCAACAAGTATGAGGGATGAAATATTGTCTTTGCCAAGAAAGCCACTCTTAGAGGTTGGAAGTATGCACAAAGGGAGACGAGGTCCACCACAGGAGCTGGACAGGGGGACTTCAGGGTGGCTGTCATGTCAGTTTTGGCAGAGGAAAGCCAAGTAGAGAGCCTGATCATCAGAGATGAGGGCAGACCTGGGAGGCAGAATTGAAAGTTCCAGTGGCAAAACCAGAAATGAGCTGAGTAGTGAACACATCACTTGAGAAGGCCTTAGAGAAAGGAAAAGAACTGAGCAGTGTTGTACAGAATCAAAGGTGTTCGTCTGTCTGCCCATATAGCTTACTTTAGTAAGTAGGAGCCCAACCATAAGGGTTTCATGGGTCTGCTCACCTGGGCCCAGCGCTTCTTCCTCCCAAATGGTAAATTCTCCACCTGGAGATGCTTCTTTGCAAGCTTTTGCAGGCCAGGAGGGAGCAAGGTGCGATCAATGGAATATGATGCAAATGCAAAAAATGGAAAACACCATGGGCTCAATGGCAGCCACTGAAAATTCTTGTCCAGGGAAATGTGAAGAGGAAGAAGAGTTAGCTCGCTGCCTTCCAGAGCTAGACCTCAACTCCACCACCACCAGGCCTTCCACAGCCAGCACAGTGGCCAGGTCAGGAAGGGGATGGTGAGTTCAAGGGCAGCTGGCCTGCGCAGCAGTTCAAAGCCAGCGTCAACTACACTGCCAGAACCTGTGTTCACAAAATAACTTTAAGAATTAGGTAGACATGGGCAAGAGAGAAACAGAAATAGACATGGTGTGACAGTCTCTTCTGACCACACCTTAGTCTACTTATTGAGCGCTGTGCTACATGAGGTCCTAATCTTGGGTTGTGGTAGGAATTCTGCAAAGCCAGCTTGACCAGAATCCCCTATCCAAGCTGTCTGTTCCCCAGCTCTGACCAACCCCTCATCTCCCAAGGCTGGTCCTCAGGCTGTCTTGAGAATGCAGCAGGTGGGGTCCCCCAGCCTGGTGTCTCCAGCTAACTGTGTCCATCCTACTCCTGTTCTCAGCCCTGCCTTCCCTCCTCTTGGCAGTTGAGCCCAGTCCCCCCACAGCCACAAACTTCTACTCCATGACTGCAAGGGACACAATGTCCTGTGTGACACCTGTGGCCACAGGTCTGAGGAATGACTGCTGCACAATTCCAACAGGTATCAGGACGGTGTCATGTCTCCCTAGATGCTGTCTAGCATGGTTATCATTCCTGCGCCACCACTCCTGCGCCTACACACGTGGATTAGCCCTCAGGGGCATCTCGAAAAGCTCTGGGGGGCGAGGGTAGCAGGTTGGAAGGGATTTGTGAAAGGCCACGAGCATGCCCTGGGTTTTACTGGCCACAGAACTGTAAGATTTCCCAAGAGCCAATTGTGCACACACACCAGGCGTGCATTGGACTTGTGGGCAGCAGCTCCTAGGGAAGTGACCACTGTAACCACCCCAGGCTAACTCACTGCAATCACAGCACAGGGCAGGCCTGAGCAGGTCACCCACTTCCGGCCCTGCCTACCACTCACTCCCCTCCACCCCCAGAACCCGACCCACGCGCCCAGGGCTCTTCCCAAGCTCCCGCCGGCCGGAAACCTCCCCGACTGGGGGCGGCGGCCAGGGGAAGGGGCGGGCGCAGGCCTTGGCGCGCGGAGGATGCATGCCCAGCTCCTAGGGCTGTCCGCCCTGCTGCAGGCGGCCGAGCAGAGTGCGCGTGAGTGCGGGGCGCCTGCGTGCGCACCCAACTCTCCCCACAGCCCTGAGCTGGGTGCGAGCGCCCCCAGCTTTCCCCACGGCCCAGCACCCCGCTGTGCGACAGCTACCTCCCACGCTGCCTCCTGCCGGGTGGTTGCAGCAGGCGCCCCGCGTGGGGGCGCTACCCCGGGGGGATTCTGCCTAACTCCCTGCTTCCCCGCAGTGCGCGATCCTCGGACGCGCGGAGCGCCGACGATGCGGGGCGCCTGACCCCTGTATTACTCTCGAGAGACGCAGGGCTCCCGAGTCCTCCCGGTTCCTCCCGGTTCGGGGCCTGCGGCTCTCTCTGGCCAAGAGGGACTCTAAGGCCTGGAGGCCGGGGTCCCAGTGAGCAGGACTCCTCTAGGGTTCAGGCCAAGCCGCGACCGCCGCGGTGCGCGGACCAAGTGGGCCGGCAGCGTGCAACGTTCGCGCCCTTCGGGTTTGAACTCCTGGCTCCTCCCGCGGGTTTAGGGCCTCGCCCACTTCCGCCCGCTTGGCTGCGCTTCGGGATGGGCGGGTCCGGGAGGCCGAGCGTGGGGACCCAGCGGGCGCGGTCTGACCCTCTGCCAACACACGGGTGACCCCTGAGGACTCGCGGGATGAGCCGGGCCCGGGTCCGCTGGGGTCCGCCGAGCCCTAATCCCAGCTTTCGCGTTAGTTTTGCGAAGCTCCCCGCGCCCCGACCCCAGTTCCGGGGCTGGGGACCCCAAGGGTCTGAATGTAGCCGTCCGCGGCCAAAGCGCCCTTGTTTTCCTCCTATTGAATTTATGGTTATACAGTAATAGGTTTTACATTGCCCCACGAGCGCGTACTGTCTGTCGGTCACACCTGCCCTCCCAATGCTCGTCCTCACCTGCGCCCCTCCCGTCATTAACAATAGCGCCTCTTCCACTTCGCCGTCCTCCTGCTAATAGCCGGGCTCCTTCCTTGTGGCTGGCTAAATCCCCGCTCTTTGCCTTCGCCTCCTTTTCAGTGTCCGCTCATCTGCGTACGTACGGACACCTAGGATGGCACCGTGCGTGGCTGGTGTGCACAGTGGCACGGTTCTGCGCTGCCCTGGCGAGGCCGAGGCCAAGCTTCTGCCGTGCGTCCAGCCTGGGGTCCTGCAGTTCGGGGGGGCCCTAGTCGCAGCTTCCTGAGGAACCCCACATCGTTCTCCACAGAATGGTGGAGCGCCATTCTGTGGCGCCTCTGCGGGTCTCTCTGGCCAGGAGGGACGCTAAGGCCTGGAGGCCGGGGTCCCAGAGAGCAGGACTCCTCTAGGGTTCAGGCCAAGCCGCGACCACCCGGTGCGCGGGCCAAGTGGGCGGGCAGCGTGCAACGTTCGCGCCCTTCGCGTTGCGAAGCGCCCTTGTCTGCGCTTCCCACAGAGTTTGCTCCTTTGTCTGTCCCCAGGGTGAGGTGGACCCTCCTTGAAGATTTGATTGGCGTTTCCTTGTTGCCCACGGACACAGAACGCTATTTCATAGCTGTATTATTTGCCCATTTTTACTGAATTATTTGGGTTTTTGTTAAGTTTTGGGGGTTCTTTATACATTGGGGATGTCAGTCATCTGTCAGGAAAGTAGCTGGTGGCGTTCCCTCCCACCCTGCAGGCTGACCCTTGCTCTGTTGCTTTCGTTCTTGTCTGGCAGAAGCACCTCAGTGGGGTGTGGTGACGCCTGTAGGCTCTTGCTCTTCTCCTAGAGCTACTGGGGTTCTGCCAGGGACTCACCGTGGCAGCGTCTAATTTTCCTTCTGCTTTCCTCTGATAGTTGAAGGGTTTCTGGTATTAAAATATTTGATCCATTTTAAGTTAGTTTTTATGCAGGGTAAGCAATAGGGTTTCATCTAATGCATTTGAATATCCAGTTTTCTCAGCAACATTTGAAGAGCTGCCCTTTCTCTCAGCACCTGTGTCAGGAGTCAGGGACTGAAGATGCATGGATTTATATTGGGGTCCTCTCCTGTCTCACCAGGATGTGTCTGTCTATTTGGCCACTGACCTTTTGTGTCAGTACAGTGTTGCTTTTGTTACCATGGTGCTATTTTATACCTTGACTTTTTTGTTTTTTGTTTTTGGTGCTGGGAGTCGAACTTATGACTTGGCCTTCCCAGGCAGGCATTGTGTCTCCGCATTATATCCTGGGCCCCACTGTTGTATTTTGAAATCAGGTACTGTGAGGCCTCCAGCAATGATCTTTTTGCTCAGTACGTTGTGGTATTTAGTACCTTTGTTCTTCCATGTGTTTTTCTGAGAAGAATATTGTTGATATTTTGATGAACATTGCATTGGCTGTAGATCACTGTGGGCAGTTCAGCTATTTTAACACACACACACACACACACACACACACACACACACACACCCGTCCCAATACCAGGGATTGAATCCAGGGTCCAGTATGTGCGAGGCAAGTGCTGTATACCACTGGGCTACCGCCCAAAATTCCATTTGGAGACAGGGTCTTCCCAAGTTGCCCAAGTTAGCATGAAATTTGGCAGTCCTCCTGCGTCAGCGGCCCAAGAGGCCGGCTCTGTTAACTCAATGTCCTGATTCACGAATACGGGAGTTCTCCTGCCTTCCGGTGTCTTCTTCGATGTCTTCAGCATTCTGTAATTTTCTTTGTAGAGGCCTTGCACGAGTTCATTTAGACTTATTGCTAGCTACTGTATATGCATGTATGAGTGAGTATGCTTGTGTGTGTGGTAAATGGCATTACTGTCCAATTTGTCAGTGAGGTCATTAGTGCTAAATGAAACAGCCACTGATTTTTGCAGCTTAATTTTGTGTCTTGTGCCTACAGAGCTTACTAGCTCCAACAATCTTTTTGGTAGTATTTAGGATTTTTTTAATACAGAAATATAAGCAAGGGAGATCATTGGACTTCCTCCATTACTATTTGTTTGCTCTTGTGTCTTTCACTTGCCTAATTGCTCTGGCTAAAATTATACTGCATGAGTGGTAAGGGTGCACTCCATCTTGCTCCAAATCCTGGGGAGCACGGATCTTAGCGGCCAGCTTTGGGGAAAGCCCAGCACTTTCTTGCTGTCCCCAGCAGCAGCTCTTGGCCCTTGGCTGGGTCCAGCAGCATCATGGTGATTTGGACACTGTGTTGTGGGTCAGGTTGTTGTGTTGCTGGTTTACAATGACAGCACTGGTCAGGTGAGGTGACCCAAGGTCCCAGGACAGGCTCAGGGAAGCAAGGTTCAATCCTCACAGGGGGCAGAGTCAGAGGTCTGGCAGCACGCAGATGGCTCCAGGTTGCCAGGAGGCAGAGGTGTGGAGCCTTCATCAGTAGGGAGTGCGGGAGGCCAACACTGGAGCAGTTCCCTTGGAGTGTAGCTGCCACCACACGGCCTTGCAGCCTGGCTCCTGGGAACTGGCCCTTGTGGCCTGTGGACCCCAGACTGTGGGTGACTCTGGGCTGCTTGACCTGCATACCCCAGGTCTCAGCACCTCCTATGCTGCTGCAGAGAGGCGGCTGCCGTGGGAAGGGCATCCTCTCCCAGCCAGGGAGGCCTGCCAGGCAGTAAAACAGCTTGGCAGTGTTCACAGCACGTGGCCTGGTCTCCCTCACACTCCTCAGAACCCATCTCTTCTCCCCCCAGGTCTCTGCACAGCAGCTTACTTCTTTGCTACAGGAGAGAGACTCTGGGCGTGGCTGGCCGTCTCTGTCCTCCTGCCTGGCCTCTTGGTCCAGGGCCTGAGCTACCTATGGTTCCGAGCAGACGGACACCACAGCCGGTGCTGGCTAGCGCTGCTGCACTTCCTGCAACTTGGCGTCTGGAAGCGGTAAGAGCAGCGGTCAGCCGGGTGGGTGCAGGGCACAGAGGGAGGTGTTGTGGTGTGTGGGTCCCGTTGCCAGCCCATCCCGCGCACCTCCTTGGGCATCTTTGATGTCAGGACTGTTTGGAGGCTTTTCCTTGTCTTCAGCCAAATTCTAGTTTGCTGGTCTTTGCATCTGCCCTTCAACTTTGGAGCCACGTAAAGGAACTTACCTGCGGCTATCCATTTGTCACTTCGGTGGAGAAGGTGACAGTGAGGAGGTAGAAGTGGGCCGGGGGCATCTGCCACAAGCCCTTCTAGCTTGCCTAAGCACCAGGCCAGTTCTGTGCTCCCATGAAACAGCAGCGAGCATGGCCCCGCGCCACCGTCACCTCCGATCCAGCAACCAGCTCTGCAGGCCGGGCGTGTCCTTTTCACCTGGAACACCCCAGCTCAGGAGAGGCGCAAGAAACTTGGCAGTGAGGTCACACAAAAGGCGCGTTCCAGCCCTGGCCACCTCCTGCCCCGTAGGGTAGAAGAGAAGAATAAAGGAGCTCTGCGGAGGGCGGCGACTGCCTCCGCCATGCCTCTGCTGCTCAAGGCACTCTGTGGAGGGACCGGCGCCAGAGGGTCTAAGGCTGGGCACAGTGAGGAGCCCAGGGACCGGCGCGCCACACTCAAGGGCAATGTCAGGCCTATGGATGATGCTTCCAAGAAAGACCCAGGTGACCACTCGAGTTTCCTGGGGTCCCCTGGGAGTGTTCCCAACATGGATGAGGCCCCAGGGGTCCATCTGGGTTCCTCGGTCTCCCTGAGCACAACTCTTTTGCAGTGGCCCAGCGCCGACTCCAGGGGGCAGCTCTCAGCATCTCCAACTGTGCCTCAGACCCACTGTCCTCCCTGCCCTTCAGCTGCACCCCAGCCAGGCGGTCACAAAGCGTAGGGCCCCACGACAGGCAGCGTGCGCGGGGAGTGCGCCAGCCTCATTGTAAGCGAAGCCGGAGGGAGTGGAAAGAGGCTGAGTGGGTGTAGCGGCCTCCTGAGTAGCTGTCGGGGCCGCTGCCCTCAGAGCCTGTAATCCAGTGATTCCTTGGCCTATACTTAAAAATCAGTATGGTTAAGCGAAGAGACGAGAAAATTAGAAATCAGAAAAAATGAAAAACAAGCGGTCATCGATGTTGATTTTAAAAAGAAGTCAAGTGACCACAAACAATTGTACACACAATTTAAAAGGACAAAAGTGTAAAACCAAACATAATAAGCGAGAAAAAAAAAAAAAGGAGGGAAGCAAAATTTGGAGCACGAGAAATGCCGGAATGTGCGGCTTTTAGAAACGAGCCAGATTTGGCTTTTAGCTTCAGGACAGCCAGCGCAAGGCGAGAAGCTGTGGTTTGTGGTGTTTACTGCGCTAGTGCTAGTTCGTAAGTGCACACAGAACTCCGCTTCCAAGAGGGAAGCTCGCAAGTGAAAGTAGAAAGCGGTGACTCCACATTCCTGAGCTAGCGTTTTGGGGTCAAAAGAAAACGCCTGGCAAATTGTTCTAGAGCAAATCCGGTTTTCCAAACTGCAGTTTGGCAGAAGCGCCTGCAGGGGGCGCCAGAAAATTGGGTTTCCCAGGACGCTGAGTTGCCCTCCAGAGTGGGTGGCATTGAGTGAGCTCCTGGGAAATGTGGAAGAATCCACCAAAAACAGAAGATCAGTAGCACATGCCTCTTCATTGCAAGCTGTTTTTCAAGTAAGGTCTTAAAATTATGTATTTTTAAAAGTCCAAGTAATGCAAACTGTATTAATCTTAAATCAGACTATTGAAGAGAAACTGACAACTGATCTAAATAAAGACAGCTACGTTTTTCTGTTTGGGAGTTTAATTTCTACGAACAGCTTTTTACTCTTTGAAGCCTGTAAATCCACTCTGGAGCTCAGCACAAGAAGTCAGACTAGCTAGACCTCAATATGGAGCTAGGCCTAGTGATTTTTCTTTAGTGGAAATTAAAGGATAAGAGAGAGTGTGTGTGTGTCATTACTGGATATTGAGCTACTTCCTATCTTTTTTTTTATATATAAAAGTTCTCTCTAAGTTGATGAACTGCCCAAGCTAGGCTCAAACTTGAGATCTTCCTGCACAGCCTCCTAGAGTACTGGGTAATTTTTTCTCAAAAATTAGTCAAGGCAGACTTTAAGGGTGAGTAATACTAGCACAGCACAGATAGCTGGAGATGGACTGTTTAAAAAATGCAGGAGCCAGTTGTGCATACCTGTAATCCCAGCACTGGGGAGGGTGGGCCAGGGGGGTTGTGGGGAGTTTGAGGCCAGCCTGGGCACATAGTGATACCCTGCCTCAAAATAGATAGATGATAGACAGATAGACAGACAGACAGACAGACAGACAGACAGATAGACAGATAGATAGGAGCACACGAAGTACTGCACGCCCCTGCTGGCCTGCACTGTTGGCTGGTCTGGTGCTGACACCAGCACAAGTGTTCAAGGAAGAGCGGAGTCTTTTACTGTCCGAGCTGTATGCAGTGAAGCAGGGAGTGTGGGTTTTACTTGAGCTGTTAGCAAGGAACAGCCAGCACTTACAAGCCTGCTGATAACCACACCCCAGGGACCAGGCCAGGTCCCTTGATGGCCTGTGTGTGGCTCTCATGGCCCATGCAGCTCAGCTTCTCATCCACACCATGTGGCTCCATGTCCTTGGCTAGCTCTGGGGAGTGCAGGAACCGAGGTCCGGGAGGATGGCCAGCACTGAGCGCGGTCTCACACCCTCGTGGAAGCATTGTGACCCGGCTGGACAATAGGGAGGCCGGTGGGGCCAGAGGGTTTTCCCTGGGGACACATAGCACCTTCCGTGTCCTCTGGGACAATGAGAAGGTTGGTGCCTTTCACCCCATAGCCCAGCCATGTGGGCAGGAAGCACGTCAAGGCCAGGGACAGGAGGAGTCCCTTGCAGGCCTGGGGAGACTAGCCACGGCCAGAGGGAACAAGCCAGCTGAGAGCTGGGGCCTTGCCTAGGCCAGAGCCCCAAGAGAGCTCTGAGCATCTTACAGAAGACAGAAGCAACGGAAACTGCAAGGAAGTTATGGGTCTTGCATGGGAAGTAGTGCAGCCGTGGGCCTACTGTGAGAGGCTGAAGCAGAAGGATCACAAATTCAAGCTCAGCCTTAGTGACTCAGTGAGACCCTGCCTCAAAATCTTAAAAACAGTGAGCTGAGGAGATAGCTCAGTGGTCTAAGCACCTGCCTGGCAAGTACAAGGACCCAAGTTCTTTCCCCAGTACTGCACGTTGTGCTAGCCCCAGAATCCTGGGTGTGGTGGCACATGCTTACAATCCTAGCACTGGGAAAGCTGAGACAGGAGGATCACTGTGTCCAAGCTGCATAGCAATACCCTATCTCAAAAGAATAAAAAATAAAAAGGAGATGTGGCTCAGTATGAAGGCCCTAGGGTTCACCCCCACTACCCTCGGCACCTAGGAAAGCATCTTGACCCAGAGAAGCCTCTGTGAGGACAGGAAGGGGAACTACCGAGCCACGGGCTGGCTTCCAAATCATGAAAAAAGGAATTTTTTCCTGTGCATCTTTGTTGAGCCCTTTCAAGGAGGACCTCCCCACCTTCTGCCCGGTCATGGCAATGCTGGCTACAGATCAGTCCCATGATCACCACAGGGTCTCGGGGAGCTCCTAGTGGGAGCTTTACTAGGTGACCCCAGTGGTACTTGCAGCTCAAGCTCAGGGCTGGAGACCAGAGCATGTCCTGGGTTTCCCGGCAGGATGAGACTGGAGCTTTTCTCCCTCTGGGCGCTGCAGAGCAGCAGGAGGAGGGATGACCCTGCTGTCCTGTGTAGTCTCAAAGCCCATGGGGTCTCCTGGGGTGACCCTGCCAGCTTTCACGAGGTGAGCCTCTCTGGAAAGGTTTCTGGACCAGGTGGTGGCGGGCATTTCCAATAGGGCGCCCCCACCTCCACCCCACTCCATAGGCCCTAGGTCCAGGGGACACAGGGCTGCGGTTTGCGAGGACTGGCCGGGGGCTTCCATCTCTGCTCTAAGGGATAGCGGAGCCTGGGACTGGCAGCCAACTTCTGCGGAAGGAATTCTTCCCTGTCCCAAGGGGCTCTAGCATGGTCGGGGTCACCACAAACTTCAGGGAGGTCTTAGCCTGGGCCCTGCCCTGCAGCCTCCCACAAAGAGCCCCCTCCGCTTGGGGTCCTGGCTCCTGGCCCTCCAGGAAGGGGAGATTGAGGACCACCCTGCTGAGCACACAAGGTCCAGTCCAGAACTGCCATCAGCTCTCTGGCAACACCCCTTAGGGTGCTGCCTTCATTTCCGCACATACAATGGCAGCCCCATAGAGCTTGCGTACTCCAGCTCTATGTCAAACTGCCTCTCTCCACTGCAGGCACTGGGACACCATGGCCATCCTTCGGAAGGAAAGGCAGGCACCTCACCCAGGCCACATGCAACTGCAGGAGGCTGACCTGGCGGCGCTCCGGCTCCTGGAGGCCCTGCTGCAGAGCAGCCCCCACCTGCTGCTGCAGACCTATGTCTCTCTGGCCTCGGGCTTCACTGATGCTGTGCCTGGTGAGTAGCTTCTGGAGGGGCAGGACGCATACCCTCCTGGTCAGCGAAGCCCTCCTGCAAGGACCCTGAGCGAGGTCTTGGGTCAGGCAGCCCATGCTTGCTCACCCTAGCTTTCCTGTGTGTGGACCTGTGTGTTTGTAGATACAGCTGCTGTTTCCACCCAGGAACTTGAACCCTGCTACACTTCGCTGAGCCAGATTGTTAAATAAGCTTCATTGAGAACTCTGTGCCTCTGATTCCCTTCCAGGGGTCAGTGCCCTGCTGTCCTGGTCCTCGCTATCCTGGGCCCTCGTGTCCTACACCCACGTCCTAGACAGCATGAAGCGGGGCCGCCGGGCCGGGCCGTGGGCAGCCCTCATCTTCCAGCAGCTCTGGAGGATGGGCATGACGGCGACCCGCATCCTGAGCCTGGTCTTGTTCTGCAGAGCTTACCGAGTATGGGTTTTGGTGGTCGGAGGTAAGTGGCACTTGAGAGCAGTCATCAACACTGCATACCACACCACCCAGAACTAAACCTCTTAAGCACCACCATGCACGCTCCGGGGCCCAGGGCTGGGGCCAGCGGGCTCTCCGTGGTCATGGGGCCTTGACCACAGAGACCTGCGTGCGAAGGTGTGTCCGCACACACACCTGGCACCAGGGTTCCTCTCCTGACTTTATTCCAGCAAAGCAGCCCCAGCTGCCCTGGGCAGCCAGCCTCCAGGTGGGCACAGATACAAAGACCACCTACCCGGGCAGGCCCAGACCCAGCTCTGGGCCGCTTCTGCCACGCTCTGCCAACCAAACGGGGATAGGGAGCCCCAGCTCTCAGGCAGGGGTGGGCTCCAGCCCAGAAGAGCGCAGCATCGGGGACACTTGGCCAGGCACAGCCACAGCCTTGGACAGTCTGGGAACTGAAGCAGCGTTCACTGGACCGCTCTGTCGGGCTGGTGGCTCCTGTAGAAAAGCTGACACGGGGACAGCAGGGAGGCGCAGTGTCCACCCTGACCTGGTACACAGTACACAGTGTCTCTGGGACAGTTCCACCACCCAGCCCAGTGGCGCAAATCCAAACGGTGATGACAGGGAGTCTGTGTGCCCCGAAGTCTCTGAAGCAGCCTGTCTGTCCCTGCGAAGGACAGAAATCTCTGCTGGTCATCGGTGAACGCGCTGTGCAGGAAGGAACAGTGCACTCTTGTTTTAAGACAACTGGAGACACTGAGAAATATTTGGCCCTTGGGCCCCGGGAAAAATTAGTTATTGGCAGAAAACACCATGTTTTAAAAACAGCTATGCTCCTAAAAAGAGATTAGTTATGCTATAGTCATCCATTTTAACATTCAGCTTGAACTCCAAAAGAGTATCTTTCCTCTTAAAATATATGAATAAGAATTAAAGCTGGATGGCCCAGCGTTCTCCCCTTTGGCTGTGGAGATTTTGGCTCAGGTGGTAAGAATTCAAAAATAGTAAACTGGACAGTCCATTTTAAGGCCTCCTCAAGTGCTTTTTTTGGAATGGAAAAGGATGAGCACATGCCATCCAGCCGTGTGGGTGGCACCAGCCCCTGCTCGCCCTGCAGGCGATGAGGTCATGGCACGTTTGTGCAGAAAGAAGGGTTGCTCTTGTGTGCCCTCGGGCCCCGATGGCTCCTCTAGGTGCTGGTCACCTTTGGCCCGGGCAGACACAGGGGCCCCTGGACCAGTTTCTGCACCCTAGCGGACCCCTCCCACGCCCCACGGGCCCTGACTTCCACGGCCGGCCTCTCCCCTCTCTGCAGGTGCCCACTGGCTGGTGATGACCTTCTGGCTCGTGGCCCAGCAGAGTGACGTCATCGACAGCACCTGCCACTGGAGGCTGTTCAACCTACTCGTGGGGGCCGTGTACATCCTTTGCTACCTCAACTTCTGGGATAGCCCTTCCAGAAGCAGGATGGCCAGCTTCTACCTGGCAAGTACCGCAGCAGTCTCCTCTAATCCTAATTTTCACAATATATCCAGCACGTGGGGCGAGTGTATGCGTGTGAGTGTGTGTGTGTGTGTGTGTGTGTGTGTGTGTGTGTGTGTGTGTGTGTGTGTGAATGAGTGCCTGTGTGTACTCTTCCTATTAGGGTATCTTCATTGCAACAGAAAGTCTGACAGCAGCGCTAGTCCAGGGCCTTCTTCTCCCAGCCAGACCAGCTGCCGGGCACCGCTCAGTAGAGCCACATCGTTTCGCACCTGTCGAGTCCTCGCCACCTACTCCTCGCTCAGTGCTTATCAGTTCCACTCAAAGGTTTCCCGGTGCCATCCTGGGGTTGTTTCTAATCCAGGAGACAGGACTGCTCCTCCTTTTTTTTAATAAACTCATAAATATTGGTACCTAAGTAACTAATAAAGCAGACTGCATAGATGTCAGGGAAGAACCTGGAAGACCTGCCTGTACCATTTCCGATTGGAGGCTCCCTCGGTGGGAAGGAGGAAGTGCAGCTGCATCCCCAAGGGCTAAGAAGAGCCGCCCCGGGGCAGGTGCGGACCTAGAGGCCTGCAAGCCGAGGGGACCCAGCCCAGCTATCTACCTTGTAACTTTCAATTTGGGCCTAAATTTAAGCTCTCTGACCCTACCTCATGGGGACTTTAGGGCCATGTCACCTGCCACTCTGTTCCCACGTGGATTATCCACCTGTGGGTTCTAGATCAAATGAAGTAGCATGGTGCAAGAGCTACAGATGTGCCCACGGTTAACATGAAAAGGCAGAGAGACTTCCAGAGAGAACAGGTGTTCCAAAGGGACGCAGAGGAAAGTGGAGAAGGGTCGGGTGCAGCCCCTGTCCAGGGAAAGGTGAGCACAGGGCCACCCGGTGCATGAGGACCTGGAGGGGTGAGGACCTGGGAGAACAGAGCAGCAGCCTAGGCTCCCTGCAGATTGCAAAATGCAGGGTCCCCACAGCCAGCAGCCTTGCACCCTCTCCTCTCCCCAGCAGCCCTTCCAGGTTGCCTTGCACTGCCCTTTGGGGACCAGCATTTCTGTCCCCCACTCCTTTAAATTGTATTTTGTTACCAAAGAAAGAGTTACCAGCACTTACTCTTTATTTTTAATCTTGAGGAGGGACCTGATGGCTTGCGGCACCTGTGATTTTTTTTGAGGGGGTTGGGAAGTGGGGATTGAACTCCAGACCTTGTACTTGATAAGCAGGAGTTTAAGCCTCTGAGCTCTCTCCCCTACCTCAGCACCTCTGATTTTTAACAGCTTTGCTTAGCAAGTGGAAAACGTGTCCCCAGCCAAAGCGGTTGCCTCAGAGTTCATACTTGTATGAAGCTTTCTTCCCAAAAACGTTCTGTGTAGGATTTCCTATCCCATCTTAGATCTTAAGAATAAAGGGTCCTAGTAAGCTTCTAATTCTTTCTCGTTTGAATTTTCTAAACTTAGATGCCGTTACTGAGTTGCCATGGCAAATCTTTGGAGACTTTTAGCATGTCAATATTAAAATATAAGTTTTTTTTTCCTCCCTCCTACACACTATCTACATCATGATTTTCACCTTCATGGTGGTCCAGATTGCACAAGTCCTTCTGAGTCTCACTTTCAGTGCAGTATTCAGGGAATTACATGGGACATTCAGCACTAAAGTGGGCTCTCAATGGCTAAGGGTACAGGGCATATTCGAGGAGGTGAGCGCGGCCATCCCTTGACATCGAGGGGCTCGTGTAGCAGACTCACTCTCAACTTGGCAGTATTCTCAGTGGTCCTCGGGTTGTGGGGTACGGTAACACCAGCACAGTCAAGGGTCATCTGTCTGGTCTTCGAGTTGTCCTATTTGGTTACTGAGTTTAATGCGAGATAAACTTAGGTGTATAATTGGAAGCCAAGCGAACAAGGCAGCGGGAATGGAGGAGCAAAGTTCAGAGCTGGTGGGTTCTGAGAGCCCCCACTTCAGCCCCATTGTCAGCCCCTCAGGCTCACCGTCCCTGCTGCCACTTGAGGGGGAGCACAAAGCAAATTTAAAAAGGCAAATAGTTAAAAGACTCTAGAGGTGCGGCAGACTCCCTGGGGCTCAGCGCATGAGGTCCAGCTGTTGTGATCGTTGCTGCAGGGATGAGGGTCCTGCATCCGGGCAGAACAGAGCCAGCTCAGTCTCCATGGGGCCCCTCATGGCCACTGGGGCAGGTGAATGGCCTGTCCACTGAGATGCTGTCTGCACTCTGGTGGGCCAGACCAGGGGACTGTCCCTGTGCAGAGGGCTTGGGCCCAAGTGGCCCCACTCCTGAAAGCCTTAGCGGGGACTGAAGATAGAGGCAGAAGCTACAGACCAGGCCAGGAGGCTCCGGCTGCCACCCCTGATTGCTGCGGGGTCTCTCCCTGTCCCACAGGTTATGCTGCTGGAAAATGTCATCCTTTTGCTGTTGGCCACAAATTTTGACCAGGGGCCACTGTGGAGCCAACTGTGCACCATGGCAGGGGTGCTGTCCGGATTTCTGATTGGTAAGCACGGGGCTTTCTCTGCAAGCCTCCTCCCTGACTTGCTTTACAATGACTTGAAGGGTGGCAAACTGAGCTCAGGAGGTGCCAGAGAGTCTCGAGTGCTGCTGGGGAAGGCATCCTCCCTGGGCAGGGGCACCATTTGGGCTACAGAACCTCTGGCAAGGCTGAGCCAGCTGCTTGGAGGTCAGGCCCCAAGTAGGCCACAGAGCAGCAGCCCCACTCTCTCCAGGTATTCACAGGATGGGTTGGGCCTGTGGAGCATGCTGTCCCACAGTGGTGACAGCCTCGTGAGGCTGTGAGCTCAGCAGGGCCTCCCCTCCTACCCTTGAAGCCCCTGCCCCATACTGAAGACCTTTGCCAGGCCCCTCTGGGCCTGCAGAGGAGCAGCTTTCAGAATCGCCATCCCATCCCATGCAGAAGCAGCATGGAGAACTGCAAGTGTCTGCAGCCACCCTGAGCCCTGAGTTCCTGCCCTTGCCCCACACCTCTCCCAGCCAACCCTGGGCCTCACCAAAGGAGCACATGCTTAAGTCTGGGATTAAAGTCTTCTCTTTTTGCAATATTAGGGAGGTGGACAGAGGACCACCTGAACTCAAGGTGCTGGAGTATAGGGCTCTTTATGGGGATGGGTACTTCAAACCATGGCCTAAAAAGAATGTGCTAGAGCCCCAAAACCCTGTGCTGTCAGCTCCCCTCTTCTGCAGCCTTCCCAAGCCACTGCTTGATGGAGCAGGCAGCTGAGTCAAACCTGTCTTTCTCTAGTGGAATCCTTTTTTTTTTCTTTTGGTACGGGGGATCAAGAACTCTGGACCTTGCACTCACCAGGCAGCAGGCGCTTAAACCTCTGAGTTATCTCCCAGCCCGAATTCTTTCTTTTGACATAGCTATAGTTTCAGAAAACAACAGTAAGAGCTCCCTGTATCCATTACTCAGTTTCCCCCATGGTAATGCTTCCCAAGTCTGGAACAGTATCACACCAGGGAATGACCCCAGCCAACCAAGAAGCAGCAAGGCCTCTCGTTGGCATCCAGAACCCCATGCTGCCCACTTCCTCTGGCCCTGCCAGCCAGCTGCTGCAGTCTTGCCCACCCTCCAGCTATGTGACTTTGTCACTTTGAGGATGTAGGACTCACCTGCTGGAGCCTCTATGTACTTCTTGGGCAGGCATGCAGGCTGCGGGCATCACAGGCTGAGCCCACTGGGTGAAGAGGGGCCCACAGCGTCCCCCTCTGCTGCGGAGGGGCAGCTGTGAGAACTTCATTCTGCAGCGTCTGGCTGGACGGGCTCTGGGCCTCTGTGCACGCCAGTGACTGCTGTGACAGCAGCGCAGTGCCCAGGCACAACCCACTGTGCTTCCTGGTGCTCCAACCCAAGCAGGAGCGCCTGGGTAGGTGAATGGCTTGTGGTGCCCTGCCCCCGGGACCTGTTGTCCTGGCCCCTACCTGCAGGGGGAGCTAGTGACCAGGCCCTAAACCTGAGGGACTGAAAATTAGATTAGTGTTAAGGGAGCACTCACAAGCAAATTACACTGAGGAAGTCGGTAAATGCTGTTTCAGAGGCAATTCTGGCTCACTTCCAAGGTCTCCTCATTGTTTCCCTTAAATCTTTACCAAGCGCCAACTGCATGAGAAATGCTGCCCCAGAACCAGTGTGGACCACAGGCAGTGCTGTCCTTAGCGGCTGAGCTCTGGATCACTGCATCCCAGTGCAAGACTCACTGGTGCACCATGCCAGGCTGCAGGCACTGGTACATGCGGCCCAGGGACTGTGACATCCCCACGTGTAGGTGTCAGCCATACAGCACCTGCAGCCCGTGGTGCCAGGCACCAAGACTCTCATCTCCCTGTCCCCAGTTCCAGCCTAGCCACTGACCAGCATCCTGCCCAGGCCTCCCTGTGTGTCCCCCCTGGGAGCAGAGGGCCCTGGGCCTCTGAGCTCCCCCCTCCTTCCCCAGGCACCTCTTATTGCTCCCTCACCTGTGGCATTTCCAGCCCGGAGGTGTTTATCTGAGCACCCTGAACCCAGCTCTTCCGCATGCAACAGGAAACTGGAAACTGCGGGGGTGGCTTACTGGAACCTGCTAAAGAGATTATTGTGCCGCCGGCCAGGCTGTGGCAGGCAGCACTTCTGATCAACACAAGTGAGCTGACAACAATGTGATTAAGATGTTTATGCACAAAGGAAGTGTTGTTGCTGCCCGTGGAAAGTCCTTGAAGTGGGCTTTGGGATCGGTTGACCTCCACCTCGCTCCCCTTGTTTTGGAGGCTTTGACTCCATCAGCAGGGAGCAGACGCAGAGTTCAGAGTGACTGCCCTGAGATGCAGAAAGTACAGTGTGATTGGTTGAAACTCATGCATTGTATACACACACACACGTGCACACTCGTGCATGAACATGGGACATGCACACATTGCACACATGCATGCCACGCACACATGCACACACATGGAGCTTCAAGCTATGGAGCTGCCTTCCAGGGAGAAGCAGTTAACTTTCCTGCTTAGACACGGGTTGCTACTTTTAGGACCTAGAGTCTACTTAAATTTCCCTCCAAATAACCTGCTCTGAAATCTCCAAAAGGGTCTTTGTTTTTGAGACAGGTTCTCACTGTTTAGTGCAGGTTGGTCTTGAACTCCCTGTGTAGCCCAGGCTGGCCTCGTACTCCCAGCAGTCTTCCTGCCTCAGCCTTCTGAGTGCTGGGATTATAGGGGTGGACCACCATACCCAGCTAAAAATAGTTTAGAGCTGGGGCCAGGGAGATGGCTCAGGAGATTAAATGCTTCCCTGGCAAGCATAAGGGCCTGAGTTCAATCCCCAATGATATTGTCCCCCTGAAAATGGCTAGACTGAGTACCTACAGACAAAAAGACACCAGGCTTTGAAGAACATGACCATATGCTCTCTTTCCTTCTCAGGCAGCATCTCGCTGGTCATTTATTACAGCCTGCTACACCCCCAGTCCCCAGACATCCGGCAGGGCTTTGTGACCAAGTGCTGTGGCCCAGCAGAGAGTCAATCTACAGCTTCACAGAGGACCGAGAGCCCAGGCTCGGGCCTAGCAGAGAGCTATGAGCTGCCCTGTCTGGAGAAGCCCCAGAGCCTGGAGCAGAGCTCCCTGGGGCTACAGGGTGGGGGCCAGAGTCCAGAGGCTGTCTCTTTCCTCAGTCACCACCATTGGCTGCTCGTAAAACTTGCCCTGAAAACCGGAAATGTGTCTAAGATCCACGCTGCCTTTAGAGACAGTGGTCCTTGCTTCTCTCCTCCCATATATGGGTTGAGCCAGCTCTGTGAGGCACAGCAGGAACCCCCATCTACTCCTGGAGACCCTGCAGCCTGGGAGGAAGGCCCCGAGTTGCAAGGTGCCCCCAAAGCAGAGGCAGACTCCCTGGACACCTCAAGCTATGTCTCTTTCACCAGTGACCACCAGGACGATGCACCTGCCCAAGGCCCACTAGGGTCACAGAGTGAGGGTGGTGAAGGGAAAGGGACCAAGGTGGGGCCTGGCACTCAGCGGCAGGGTGCAGGCAGGCAGCCAGGAGGCCAGGAGGGCCAGCAGAATGCGACACTGTACTTCAGTGCCACCACCCAAGAGGCCGTGTCCTCACCTCAGCAGGGCAGCCTTCCAAGTCCCCGAATATCCCGCCCCAGGAGGGGCAGCCCTGCCCAGCGGGCCACCCCTCGGCTCACTGCTGAGCCCTTCCCCTGCACTATGGCAGACATCAGTCCCATCCTCGGCAGTGGGCCAGGCAGATGCTTCTGCCCCAGCACGGGCCTCCCAGGTACAGCTCCTGGGGGCTGGGACAGGGAGGAGTGGCAGGAGCCTGCTGAGGACCCAAGCCTCCCCACCCCTGCGAACATGGGGGTGTCCCTGCAGAGGCGCAGCCTGAAACTCATGGAGCAGCCCTGTCTGACCTCTACCCCAAAATCAGAGCTGATCCCACAGGACTGCAGTCCGCCGGAGGCCAGCTTCTTTGTCTAACGGCAGCTATGGTGAGGGAGAGAGGGACAGCCCCTTCGGACACGGCATACCCCCACCACACCCCCTGTGCCAGGGCCCTCATCTGCACATCCAGAAACTGAGGGAACAGGAGTGGACAATCCCTGGATTCGCATAAATGTCACACGCATCACACAGAGATGGAGCACGAGTCTGCCACCCCTCCCCACGAGGGCTTCCTGCCTCCTTTCATGAACTTGGTGATCTCTGCTTTGTGCCTGCTCTGAGGCCTCCAGGGAATGCAAATTTATAAAAAGCCGGGCGTGGTGGCGCATGCCTGTAATCCCAGCACTCGGGAGGCTGAGGCAGGTGGATTGTTGTGAGTTCGAGACCAGCCTGAGCTACAAAGTGAGCTCAAGGCCAGCCTGAACTGCATAGTGAGACCCTGTCTCAAAAAGACAAAAAAAAAAAAAAAAAAAAAAAAAAAAAAAAAAAAAAAAAAGGTAGCACACAGAGCCTGTTTTAGCCCGGATTCTGCAGCTGCTACTCTGTTTTCCGAGATGACAGCTGCATCAGTTTGTTCCCCCACCATTCAGTAACACGGCTCCTGTCAGAGTGGATGAGAACTGCGCTTCCAGTCAACGTGACCTAAGACGCAGAGCTGTTCTGAGACTACGCAGCTCTTACGCAGAGCCACTTGGGTTTTGCTGCTAGGTAGACAGCGCTCCGTGCAGCCGCCTGCTCCTTCCTCCTCGCCCTGCAGGTGCCGTCCTTGACTGAGTGCACACAGCAAAAAGGGGGCAATGGGCCTTTCCCAGGGGCTGTTCACTCCTATCCCCTCCTGGGAACAGAGAATTGGCTGGCTCCTGCCTTACCCAAGCTGGGTGCCCCCTTCATGGTCGCAGTCCTGGGTGACAGAACTTGAGTTAGACACCAGGCACAGGCAGTGGAGCGCAGCCTTGCTGCCTGGGCTCCCAGGTGACCTCACTTGTGCGTGAGAGCACGTGCACTTATTAGCGAAGACTCCTCAGCAGACACTTGGCTCAGGATACCCACCAAGTGCCAGGTACAGGGGCACAAAGTGACAGCCTTGTGAGGTCCCCTCCAGGACCCATCAGGGGCCCTGATCTCTTCACAGGAAGGCCTACCTCCTGCAATCGGGCACCCAGACCTCCCTGCCATTATGCTGCTGGCCTCTGGTGTCCCAGATCCTCCTGGGCCAATCCTCCCCGAGGGGCACCTCATCTGTGAGAGCTACATGCTGGACTGCGTGTGTGTTCCCGTCACTGTCATTTCCACCAAAAGGAAAAGCACCACCACAGATCTGCAGAGAAGGAGGGTGCAGGCCTGTGCACATCAGCTGCATGCACCTGTGACAGTTCACCTCGGGCTTCCGGTGTTACTGCAGGGCAGAGCTTCTGAGAGTCCTTTAGGATGAGGTCCTTTGAAACAGGTGGCCCCTGCATCCTGTCCTCCAGGCCCCTGCTCACACACTGACACATAGGCCAAGCCCAAGGACGCAGAAGCTGTCACCCACACAGTGACACCCAGTATCTACTGTCCCTAGCTCAGCTGCCTGGGGCTGCGGCACACCAAGGGCTGGGCCTCAGCTCCCTGGAGTGCAGGTGTCTGCTCCACGCGCTGCTCCCCTGGAGATGATGATAGACCACGTGATCACCTCAGAAGCTCCGCACTGCTAGGCAGCATCTCTGTAAGACTCACATCTGCCGAGGTCACTGGCCTGGGCGCTTCCATCACAAGGCAGGGCAGGCAGTGGTGACTGCACCCCCTTCCCCTGTGCGAGTAGAAGAAAGGCTCAGGGAGCCCAGTGGCACCACGTGGGCTCCTGCTGGTCCTTAAAGGGGCCTCAGGGCTCTGGGGATGCAGGCAGCTTCTGTGGCAGGAAGAGCCATGTGACTTTGGCTCCAGTAGTCATCCATGGGTGGGAGGGCTTCAGGAGTGACGCAAGGTCACATCCACCACCCCTAGGATCGTGGGGCAATGGCCAGGCCAAGAGTATGCTCCTTGGGGGAGGTGGGAAACATGGACACAGCACCCTGCTGCAGGTGGGGACCGTGCTCCTTCCAGGGCTTGGGCTGGAGCAACACTGCTGGCAAGGAAAGTCCCCAGGCCCTGAGATTTATCACAGCAGGACATGAGCCAATTACCAAAGTTCTGTGGTGATCAAGAAATGCAGAAGAAATGCAGCGTGTGCTCATGCTTTTCAATGTACCACAGTAGCGGACGCTGCATAATTCCCTCTGAAGCCCCTCCTGGAAGCGCCTTCACCCCACTGCCCCCCCCCCCGCCCCACTCTCCAGAGCAGGTCTGGAAACCGCCTTTCCTGAGTTTGCTTATTGGCACTGGCCCAGCTGCCTCTGCATCCACAGTTGACTTTTCATGTTATTTTGGCTGTGGGGAAGAGCTGGATCCAGACCCCGTGTTGAGGACACCCCTGCTATCGCTGGGTGGCAGCATTCATTGCATTTTGATCAGAACTCCCGCAGACACTCCAGAAAGCGGACTCAGAAGAGCTTCAGCGGACGGCAGGCACAGCAGGATTCGCGTGTCCAAAGCAGGCATGGATTTCAGGGAGATCGCTGTAATGTTTATTTTCCTGGTACCAGGAATTGACCTTGTGCTTGGCAGGCAGGTGCTTGTGCCACCAAGCTGTATCTCCAGCCTATAATAAATCGTAAAACTTAAACATTTGCCACAAATTGGGGTCTCCCCTAGTGTGCACACCTGAGGGCTCAGCATATAAAAGTCTAAAGTGGGTTGAGCATTGCTGTGCCCAGGCCCCTGTGTCTCTGAGGCAGGCAGGTCAGATGCACCTTGTCTCTTGCTGCTGTGAGAGTCGGTGGTGGGGCGGGGCTGAACTCAATTTCTGGCTCTTGCTCTGCCCATCTTTGCCCAGTGTAGATTCTGTATTCCTGCCCATCGAGAAACTCCTGAAAATCAGATTTTACAGCACAGGAAAGTCAAAGACAGCAACCTGGGAAGTGTTGGGGGATCCAGGAAGTCCCCAAATCAGCATCCACCTTGTACTCCTCCCTTGGTCTTTTGTTAAAGAGAGCAGAGATTGGGCCCCAGGCTGTTCCTGCAGGCTTGAGGAAGGGGGCGCTCTCTGTAGACACAAATAACCCCTCAGTCTGTGGCCCCAGGGCCCGGAGGGTGGGGTTCCCGCTTGCACCGTCCAGAGGCTGGGATGGTCCAGGGCTTCCTAGAACAACCAGCTGACCACAGCACAGAAGCTCCTTGGTTTTCAGGCCTGAGTGCCAGAATCTGTGCTGAGTCCCTTCTGGGACCAAATCCTGACTGTTGTCGGGTCTTAAGCTTTTCAACTCAGACTCATTTCTCTCTTTGAATAGACTGTTACTCTGCTGCCTCAGATTTGACTCAGCTTTAATTCTCTGTAGGACCACTTACTGTCTTGGCCCCAGAGCGGGAGATTTGGGTTCATGGTCATGTGAGTGTGAGGCAGTTGGGAAGGTAGTTCCCTGAACGCAGGTCAGACCAGTGCAGCCACCCAGTCAGAGAAGATAGAATGGGGCCTGACTCAAGTTCACAGAGGTCAGCTCCAGCACCGTGCAACCCAAGCCCCTCAGACCCTGAGAATCTCACTGAAATGAGCTTGGTACTAGGAATGATCTCAGGACCTCATGCTTGCCAGGAAGGCATTTGTGTCACCAAGCTACATTTCCAACCTACAATAGATTTTTAAAACTTAAACATTTGCCACAAATTTGGGTCTCCCCTTGTGGCCCTAGATCCTCCTGACTCCCAAAGTCTGCACAACCACTGATCCCGAGCCCCCACACCCCCCACACCGCTGGCTCCACTGCGAAAGCTGTAACCCAGAATTTGAGTTAACATCTCAGAAGGAATGAACTCTTCCATGGAAAAGGCCACCCAGATATGTGCACCATGGCAGACGGTAATTACAGTGTTGCCATCAGGGTTTACAGCACAGGGGGTCTAAATCCTGGGGCAGCACAATTCTCTCCAGCTGCAGTAACATGGGCAGGTTTTCAGCCCACCGGGGGTTTCCAGTTTGTTTACAATTTAGCAAGGCCAGGGGATGGGTGATGGTGAGGCTAGAAATAATAAACAATATGGACTTTTGTCCATATTACTCTGGCCTTTCCACTGAAACTAGGAGAACACAGAAACAAGAGCCAGCCTATACCACCCAGAGCTGTAGCATGTGCCTGGCCTCCCAACTGGGAGGCTGAATCAGGAGGATCACGGTTCAAACCTGGACAAGTTAGTGACTGGGTCAGACTCTGTGTCAAAATGTACAAAGGGGTGGGGATGAAGCTCAGTGGAAAGGCCCTGGGCTCAAAACCCAACTGCACAGAGAGAGAGGAGCAGAAGAAGTGGGGCAGGGAGGAGAGGACGGACAAGAGGGAGAGCCCATGAACAACGAAGAAAGCCTCATATGGACCCTAACCAACCAAGAGTCTGGATTTCAGAATGACACTTTGTCTTTCACTTCCTTTTAAAACTGAAGCATTAGATTAAAAAGCCAAGATTCGCTTCTTGTTCTTGTGCCTGAAGCATGCCCAGTGCTGAGCAAACACAAGTGGCCCTGTCTGCCCCATCTGTTGTGGGAAAGGAGCGCCTGCAAATGAGCCAGGCGCCCTTCCGGGGGTCCAGCCAAGGCTGGGCTCACAGGTAAGTGGCACCCGGCCCTAGACTTGAGCTGTAGAACCCAGGGGCAGGGTCTTTGCCTCTTCCTGCCCAACCCCCTGCGGACCCTCTGGCTCCAGGAGCAGCAGACGAGAAGTTACAGTGCACGCTCAGTGTCACCCAGTCCTCCACGCAGGGCCGAGGAGCAGGCCCGCACGCTGATCCGTCTCCCTGCCCCGCCGCCCTGGCCTGCTGGCCCAGTGCAAACAATGCCCTGCACCCAGAGTGCTCCATCCGGTTGAGGGTTTGCAGTCGCCATTCCCATGCCTCAGCACACATGAGGCCCACCCGAAGTCGGACTCCTGGGGCCCAGAGGGACAAAGGTCATCCACAGTCTTGAGGAAAGGGCACCAGGCCCAAAGGGCAGCAGTGAAACAGCTCTCCTGCAGCGCCCAACGGGTTCCCAGGGTAAGAGGGCCTGGCCCCTACCCCGGGCTGAGGAGGCCCCATGCTGGCCACTGGTTTCCAATGCAGCTTGGCTGTGAGTGGCGCTCAGCCCCAGCTGTCCATCTTCACATGTCCTGGGGGTTGGAGATCTGTGCTTTCTCCAGCAGTCGGGAAACACCGCCATTAATCTGAGGAAGAGAGCTAGGAGGACGAAAGCCCCAGCTGAACTTCCTAAGGTCATGAAAACACACAGGACTTCTAGTCGTTTGTTTTCAGTAACTGTCAGCTAAAGGCTTCATCCAGCTTTGAGATAAATGCCTACCACCTTCTGTTTAATTCACAGTGACACCAAGTCATGATTCTAGGCTACATCAATGGGATTGGTGACACCCACGGTGCCAGCCTCCTGGAGGTGAGCCTGTGTGGGCACCCGTCCCCCTCCCCAGCCTTCTGTGTTCCTAGCTAACGGGCCTCGGCCTCGCCCTCCGAATCCCAGACCTGAGCCTACACAGAAGCACCCCTGGATGGCCACCAGGCTTGTGCAAGGCTCGGGTGTGCGTCCCGTTTAGCATTCCCACAGCACCTTCGTTGTCTGCCCTGGCTGGAGTGGGTTTGAGGGGTTTGCGAGGTCAATCCAGGCACAAATACATTTGAGGTAGCTACTCACTGTAGCTGTTGGGCAAGCGCCCTTCAGTCAGAGGTCAGCGGCTATGAGAACCAGGGAGCTCCTCCTCTTCTCCTAGAGCTCAGCAGGCTTGTGGGACCACCGGAGGACACATCCCCACTGGGCTGCGGAACCGCAGGGCATTGGCATGGTCACTGAGCAAAGCCCTCATTTCTGGCGCCTCTTCAGGGACAGCAAGCTCAGGAGTGGCACTTGGGTACTGCGCATCTGCACTCCCCACTCTGGAGGGCGATTTATTCTGTGCAGGGCAGAGGAGTGTCCTCTTGAGATGCTGTCCCTACTCCAAGCCTAGAAGAAAGCCACCAGGCCTCGAGCAGCTTAGCTGCCCATCGCCAGGAGGAAGGCTCTGGCCTGGTGTGGCTTCCAAGTGCAGCCTTCTGGGGAAGACACAGAAGTGCATTTGCAGGGGGACATTCAGTCAGTTGCCCAGAGTTGGATGATGAGCAGATGGAGGAGGTGACCTGTCACACAGGTCATTACACAGTAGCAGCCCCAGCTCAAACCATGCCTGTGCTGGCACCTGAACTGTCACAGAGGTCCCCATGGGGCTGACAGTGCCCTGCGCTGTGGGTGGAAGGGCCAGGATGTAGGGATGGTCTCTACTGTCAGTTCAGTTTTGCTGTGGACCTAAACTGCTTTAAAAAACAAATCTAAGCCAGCCACAGTGGTGCAACCCTCTAACCCCAGCACTGGGGGAGGCTGAGGCAGGAGAACAGCAGGTTCAAACACAGCCAAGGCAACTGTGATTTATTTAGTAGGACCTTGCCTCAAAGTACAAAATGGCTGGGGTGTGACCACGTGTGAAGACCAAAAGGATGAAGCATATTTTAAGTTTTGTGATGTTTCCTAACCTCTCTGTGTGGGGACACAGGATTAGGCACTTGCATGTGCCAGCACACACTCTGAGCCAGGAGCCAGCCATGTGCCCTTTGGCTCTGCAGCTCGCTGGGGTAAGGGAGCTCTGGCCCCACAGCAGGAGGAGACATGAGGGCAGGTGTCCCTCCTGCACTCCCAGTATGGAGTGTGAATTCCCCCAGACCTTCGGGTCTGTGAGCAGGGGCTATAAAACCAAGGACAGAGCCAGATCCTTGCAAACCTACTCTCGTGGCACATGCACAGGCTTCAGAGGTACCAAGCTGGATACGGTTTCACAGCCAGCCGTGTGGCTTTAGAGGATCCCTGACCTCCTGTGGGGTGATTTTAGGATGATGGTGACAGTCCAGGTCTACAGCCTGCACAGCGTGCAATGTAGCGGGGCCAGCCAGCTTCCAAAGGCAGGCAGAGGACAGTGACCAGGAACACACTGTCCTCCAGGCAGTGCCGTGTGAGGAGGGGTAGGCCATGGTGGGTGTGTGATCGCCACCACTCCATCTGAATGCACGTGTTTTCTCCTGGACATGAGAGCCCCCTCAGCTGTACCCCAAATGTAGGGGGCCCACTTGGCCACCTTCTTCTGCCCTGTGTTCCCCTGGGGGCTGGACCCAGTCAGAGGCCAGATCAAAGCCCATTTCCTCACTTGGCCTCACAGGGCTCCCTGTCCACTGTGGACAAACATATGTGACGTCCAACTTTGAATTTCATGAAGCAGTTGGGAAACTCCCAGGTGGTCCCATTGGTCAGAGCTAACAGAACAGAGCTTAGGGCTCTCTCTGGTTTAAAAAAAAAAAAAAAAAAGGTTCAGTGCTTTCTGGCTCGGAGAGTTCCTGACGTGCTTTTTCTTGTTTTCCTTCGTTCTTAGGGATGGCAGGAATGATGCATGGCCTCTCCGCAATCACAGGGCACTCTCCAGCTGACGATGATGTATTTACTGAGAAATTTTTAATAAATAAACCACAGCCATGAACCCATGCGCCCTTATAAGCCAGCCAGTTCTCATGGGGAGACTTCAGGAGTTTTTATGGAGCAATTCTATGTTCTCATGAGAATTTTATTAGAAATCAGAGACTTGCAGTACATGGAGCAGGAAATTTATGAGGTTACATGGGAACTCTCCTTCCCTTTTGTCATTCTGGCTTAATTTACTTCTTCGTATTAGGTTGATTTACTTTGCAAATTTGAGTCATGAACATCATTCTGAATTTCTCAGCAAATTTAAAACAGCTAATTGATTTCTTGAACTTTTCACTTTCCATTTTTATCCTTCAAGTCAGATAATTATTGATAGCTTATAAAAGTCCCAGCTCTATGGGAAACACAATGGCTAGTCCAAAAAGTGGCCACGAAGGTCTTTCCAGACATCAAGGAATAAACAAGGAGCTTAATGGAAAAATATTTTTATAACCTTGGACAATTCTTTATGGCTCCGTTTTCCACTTAAGAGTTGCTTCGATTATGTTTTCTTAATTGTGTTTTGCGAAGTACCTAGTTAAAATTTCACTCACGGCCTCCAGAAAGAAAAACCCCTGTTGTTTACCATCTTGTAGCCAACTTGGACAACAGCCCAGACCCAGAATAGATGTTTGTGCGGCTGTAGGGAGAGGAAGCGCTTCGAACACGTTCCTGCCCTGGGCCATGGCCAGTCTCATTAGCCATTTGCTTAATGGTCTTGGGGGTGATGCAGGGCCAGCCTGGCCCTGGCGAGGAAGAAAGTGGGTGAATGACACAGGGACCTTTGGGGCCCCTGGCCACTCTGTGAGCTGGATTCCTGGGTTCGGATTTCTGAGCTTAAGTAATTCTTCTTAATCTTCCAGTTTACTTCTTCAGCTGTGGTTGTTTCTCCAGCTAGACCCTTGGTCAGGAACTTCAGGTGTGTCGGGCTGCCTCTGTGACTTGGGTGATTTGTTTTGAGCCAGGGTTTTGCTATGCAGTTGAGGCCCACCTTGAACTCTCCATCACCCTCCTGCTTCAGTCCTCCAGGTGCTGGGATTATGGGCATGTTCTGGGTTCCTAGGCATCTATTTTAAAAATATATATATTCTGAATAAAATAAAGCAAGAAGGCACCCCATCGCTGGGCATCTGTGCTGGCTTCCACAAATGATAGATTCTAAGTGTGTCTCAGGCCCGGCTCCCTGGCCTGGCTTTCTTACTGTCTGGACCAAGGAGTCTGATCATCCTGTTAAAATATCATGAACAGTGCCTTTGCCATCTGTCCCACATGAGCCGACTTGCCCTGTTCCAGGCTACTTTGTCTCCTCATACACCACGCAGCAGGCCCTGCTGACCTCCCACCTCACCATGCAAGCCAGCAGCAGGACTTCCCAGGAGTCCAAGGAGCCGAAGCTGTGTCTTCACAGAGACACTTCCTGTTTTCAGGGTTCCTGAGGTCAAGGCCAGGACTCAGGTCCCAGGGACCCCCAGAAGAGGGCTGCACCGTGTGAGGAAACAGGCACTCTGGCGCCAGCCAAGCAGGCGAGGAGACACTGCTTCACATCCCAGGTGGCCAGGGAAACTCAGGGCAGAGCAGTGAGGACCCAGACCCAGGTCCTGACAGCCGTGAGCAACAGTGAGGGGGATGGAGGCCCCAGGCGCTGTCCCATCCTGTGGTGGTGGGACTGTGGCCCCTTGGGACTGTGGCAAGGGGTGTTTCTTACTGAACCAAGGACCCCGCCCTCATGCTCCTTCCTCTTTCAGGCAGGAACCTGCAGATGTATCTGTTTCTGAGCACAGCTGTCAAAGCTCAGAAGCATGGAGCTGACCTTCAGTCAAGGAATGACTGAACTGGGGCGCATCTGATCCTGGACTGCTGCTGATAGCTAAGGAGAAGGTTGCTCTCCTGCCATGGACAGACAGGGCCAGGAAGGGGTGTGGTTAACGCTGCTCAGGAGCAGGGTGTGCACAGCCCTTCTTCAAGTCCCAGCACCCAGGAAAGAAAATGTGAAGGAAATTACAGAGCAGATTAATAGAGAAAAAGCTAATCTAAAGAGGCTCCGTGCTATAGGATTCCAACAATGTGACATCTTCGAAATGCAAAACTGTGGTGAGCAGGTTGAGCTCAGGCTTGCTGGGAGTCAGGGAGGGATGAGTAGTCGGAAGATGAGGCAACAGCACCCTGCTGAACCATGCGGGCATAATGCATGCGTGGCATCGCTCCTATGTCCAAAACCACAGGCTGTGCCACACCGACGGTGAGCCAGGGGACAGAACCTCCAGCTGATGGTGGCACTGATGTGGCTCCATGGGTTTCTGGTAGATGGCATTGATAGTGGGGTCTGAGGTGCTAGGGTCCAGGAGTAGGTGAGAGATTTCTGTTCTGTTCAACTTTGCTGTAATCCTAAACTGCTATTTGTTCAAAAATAAATAAATAAAACCATTAGGAGGCATTCACCCAGCTCTGATGTGACACTGTTTTATCAAATGGGACACTGAAGCAGAAGACACGTCTCACCGTGGCTTGGAGTGGGGCTTCCATCCCTAGGGGACGGGCACTAGTCTGAAGGCTTCCTGGTGGAGATGGCTCCGTGAAAGGACCTAAAGGGCAGGAGCATCAGCCTGGCTCCCAACAGGAGGAGGAGGCAGCCACAGGGCCCCAAGATGCAGGTCTCTGGCCTGGGATTCTGCCCCAGCTGGCCTCTTGTTCCTGGGAATTGTTAACAAATTGGTTTTCTTCCACCTCTGCGTTTTGGCCGCGGGCCAAGGGAAATACCCACTGAATGCAAACCAGTGTGCCGAGCATGCCAGCAAGTCCAGAGCTGCACTGCCTGCTGGAAATGTTCACAGGATCCACCTCCCACGCCTTCTTCTCTGTACTTACTGTGCTCAGCCTTGAAACTCACTTTGGAGCCCCCAAACTACACTAAACCCCTGGTGGCCATTGCCAACAGGAAGGAGAGGGAGGAGGTCCCCAAGCAGGTTCTAGGACAGCAAGGGAAGGTGCTATGTATTAGCTGAGGCCAGAGCCCCTCTCCCTCAGTTCTGAGCCTGCACCCGTGGCAGAGGTCACTGTAGGCCACAGGGGCAGGTAGGCTCTTTGGAGACCAAGATCTGCAGCTGGGACAGCCACACATGGAGCAAAGCCTTGCAGGATAGGGGCAAACCTCAGTCTCTGGGGTTGCACCCTTGAGGGCACCACCCTCTGCCATAAGATGGGCAGTGTGAAGGCAGCCCAGGTTGGCATCACAGGATCACCTAGGTCAGGAGACAGTGTGGATAGGGGTCCCCGAGTGCCCCTGCTCCCAGTTCGTGGGCTCCTCCAGTCCTGGAACACTGGAGGAGATGAGGACCTGTCAGATATGAGATTCCCATAAGCACCCACAATCCCTGCTTGCCAGTCCCAAGGTCCCTGTCACTGCAATCTGAAAAGATGGCACTGAGCCTGGTGGTCCTAGCTTCCTTTCCATTCTGCAGTGGAACAAATGGTCCCCAAATCCACCTCCTGCATGTGGACATTAGGAGGAGAAGTCCAGGGGCAACCAGCTCTATTAGGCCCCATGGAGGCACCTTGCCCTCTACTCTCTTCCCAAGCATCAGACCCTGCCTGGCCCTGCCCTACTTTTCCTGAGAAGCTGGGAGACACAGGCCATAGTCACTGTGCCCAGGACAGCTGAGTCTGATTAGAATAGAAAACAGCCTCATCTTTGAGTTAAAGCAGTAAAACTGGCCGGAGTCCAGCTCCATAGCCAAGTTCTCCACGCTGAAGATGCAGCTGCCTTTCAAAATCTATTCCTGCTCCTAACGGGCTGACATTTGATCACTTGCCCTGGGAGCTTTAAGAATCTGCACAAATACGAGCCCAGGGAGTGGGCCTCCTCCACCTCCCGCTCTCAGGCGCGGCACCGACGGCGCTTTACAAGGAACACCAACTTATTCTGCACAGCTCTGCATTCTGGGAAGTCTAGGTCCCCCTGGCTAGCGGCTGTTGGGGAAAATGTGTCCTCTGTCCCCTCAAAGGACTGGTGCCTCCTATCCTGTAACCAGTGGGTGCTAGGTGAGCATTTAGCTGTAGGGCTTCATTCCCACCCTGGGCCAAGGAGAAAGCCTCTGTGGAGCCAGGGACCACGGCCAGAAACACATATACAGAGGCCGCTTGGGTGCTCTTAGCACAGTGGTGTCAGCCGGCTGGGCAGCAGCAGAGCTCCGACAGGTGACATCAGCAGGAAGTACTGCGAGGAGCTGTTGGGTGCCCGTGCGCGGCTGCACCAGGACGCAGGAAGCAGTTGCTCCTGCCTGACGCAGCACAGAGGCTGTTTGAGGAGGCGTGAACTGGGCTGCCGCCGTGTCCAGACCCCATAACAGCCCCTCAACACACTTCCTATCGCTGTCCAGGGACAGAAGCTCTAGGTGCCGATTGTGTAGCTGCTGTCTTTGCAAAGTGTTTTGGAAGCTTTGCTCACTCTTCTTGGCCAGGAAAATGGAAAATCAGAACAGTGTAAACATTACATGGCCCGTGCCTTGATGGAAACAAGGAGAAGCCCTGCGTGGGCAGGCAGGAGACGGCAGTCCCAGTGCTGGCAGGGCCCAGTGGGGTTCATCATCCTTGGGGGAGGGGAGAGAAGACTGGAGCGACCCCAGCTCCTCTCGGGCACAGGCCTCTGGGTCTCGCTCGGCTAAACCATGCATTGACCACAGACACCTCAGCTGGAATTCTGGCTGCCCACATGTGAGGTCACTGTGACAGCTGACATGACTGGACCAGCAGTCAGGATACTGATGACATAACAGCCACTGCCTCCAGGCAGCCCCCCGTGTTGGCCTTGTTATCTTGCTTCACCAGTAATGAAACTGCCCTTTGGGAAACTGAGAGCTTTGCCCACACCCAGGCTTGCAGTGGGCACCACCAGGGTGGAACCCAGCCCTGCCGTCCCAGAACCCGGTTTCTGTCCTGGGATCCTGGGCTCACCTAGATTCTTCTGTGGAGGCTCAACCCCGAGTTCTGAAAGCTGTTCTTCTCTGTACTTACTGTGCTCAGCCTTGAAACTCACTTTGGAGCCCCCAAATTACACAGAACCCCTGGTGACTGCCAACAGGAAGGAGAGGGAGGAGGTCCCCAAGCAGGTTCTAGGACAGCAAGGGAAGGTGCAATGTATTAGCCGAGGCCAGAACCCCCCTCCCTCACAGTTCTGAGCCTGCACCCTTGGGATGTGGTGTCCTGGGCCTTGCAGGTCCCGGGATGCAGCTCACCTCCCACTGTGTGCAGTTACTCACTCAGCAAATGCTGCTTCTCAGGATCTAGGCTGAGGCTTAGAGGTGCAAAGTGACCCAGACAGTTCCAGTGACCTCAGCGTCCTTGGGAATAACAGAAGATTAACAAATAACTGCAATCCAGTTAGCCTTCATACAGACATATGTGACCCAGACCTAAGTGTTTGCTAAAAAGGACCTTACTAAGGCAGCACTGGCACCACCTCAGGTGACTTCACACATGTCCAGAGAGCGTGAAAGGAGGCAGAGCTCCACATGAGGGCCCACACAGCGTCAGGTGGCGCTGTAGGTCTGTGAGGGGGAGGCCCCACCTGCAATCCAAAACGGAGCTGTCAAGCCAGGGGTTGTGAGCGAATGTGGACCACACGGGAGGATGGAGGAGAGGAAGAAGAAGAGGTGAGTGTGGACGAGAAGGAGCAGCCAGATAAAAGAAGGCCAGGCTTACATGGTGCTGGTGGCAAGGCCCAGTGGGCAGCAGAGGAGGAAGGGCCAGCAGGGAGCCTGGGCAGCACATGAGCACGGGAGGGGGGCGGGCAGGAGAAGGGCCGATCAGTTCAGGGAGATGTGACAGCTGACACGGGAGAGCCAGCTCTTCCTTCCTCGGCACCCTTAGGCTCAGGGGAGGGCTGAGGATCTGCGAAGAGGAGGCCAGTGGCTGCTGAGGCCGTGGAAGGTGCTCTGGGACGGCTGCAGCATGAGTGAGGTTGGGCTCTCATGTCCCTCGCTGTGGCTGCTGGGCCCACGGCTGTGACCACCATGTCCAGGTGTCTGTGATCAAGTCCTGGGGCATGAGAAAGAGGGAGAGGGAGAGAGCTGGTGCCTCCACAGATGGCAGCAGCTTCGTGCGGTTGCCGTGGGTCCCCAACTGTTGTAGTCACCTCTCGTCCCAGCGCACAGGGCACAACCCCTAGCTGAATCCGACCTCACTAAGAAACTAACTTGTACCACATATTTTTGCTTGTGACTGACCCATCTCATGGGAGAATTATTTCACATATTTTTGAAAATATTCTAAAAGTTTGTTTGGAGGCTTCCCACAACCCCTTTGTCATCTTAAAGCCACCAATGTGCCAGCCTCCCCCTCCCACACACCATGATGCCATCCCTGTATATAATACATCCTTCCCTACAACCACTGCCTTTCATTACCTCATTGCGCGGAATGCACAGAAGCTGGAAAGGAACAGCATTCTCGAGATCGCAGTGTGGAAACAGTTCTGATGTGAGGCGGAGGAAACAGTTCTCTGCCTCCGGATCCCGGGCCCTGGACCTCGTGCAGGTGCAGATGCCAGACCCCAAGCTGAGGCGCTGATCCGCCAGCCCTGGCCCCTCACCAACAGGCCCTCCTGCTTGTCACATGGCGGGGGAAATTCCAGCTCTACCGGGTTGGCTTCCATGTTTCCGTGGAAGCAAATCCCTAGGTCAGACCTTGGGGAAACAGACTAGGAAACGCACCTGATATCGTGAGGCATAAATGGTCCCGAGGCCACGATCCACCCCACAAACAGGCATGCTGGGGTTTTTCTGTGTGGAAAGAAAGCTGTCCTCGTCCAAGCACGGTCTTCGGATTGGTCCTTAGCCAAGGGCAACTAGGGCATCACATACGGAAAATCAGCCGTAGTTTTCTTCCCCTTCCAGAGGGACCTGGCAGTTGAAGCCTCCCCACCTTTGTAAATTTCCTTCCACTCATTTGTTTGTTACATTTGCCCTGCCTCCCATCCAAAAAGAGCTTAAAAAATACTCTAAAATAAAGTTGTTGTGACTTTTAGCCTAAAGCTGATAGATTCCCACTCATAAAAAAAAATCTACACACTTAAAACCTACCTGATTTCTTCACCCTTCTTTGAATGAATTCTGTTGTCCTCAGATACTGACAAACAGCAGGATTTGCACACAGACCCTGTGAGCAACTATTTGCATGGAATGTGACTGTTCTGGTGATATTCTGCCATACTTCCCCAGTAAAGCTGGAATTTCCCCCACCATCCGACAGGCAGGAGGGCCTGCTGGTGAGGAGCCGGGGCTGGCGGAACAGAGCATCAGCTTGGGGTCTGGATGCTGGCGTCTGCGCCTGCGCGAGGTCCAGGGCCCGGGATCCGGAGGCAGAGAACTGTTTCCACACTGCAATCCGAGATCTTCCTCATACCTCCCCAAGCCTGAGTGTCTGGGAGTGTTATCTTTTGCATCTTTTGCATTGGATGAAAGCCAGGGATGATCAGAACTCTGCCACAGGCTATGTGGTGCGTGTCTTTTGGCTCCTGAGATCCCGAGATCCCAGGATGTTGGGCCCTGCAGAAGCCCCAGTCCAGGGCTGCCCTCTTGGTGGCTGTCCCCAGCTGTGTCTGTAGTGAGTGCCTTTCCGTTTGTGCTCAAGGAGGTGTCAGAAGCAGCTCCCTTTGGGGCCCAGGGAGACGAGGCTCCCTTCCTGAGCAGAGACAGTCTTGTCTCTACCAGGAGAGCTGGCTCCCAGGTAGCAAGATGACAGGTGCCTGAGAGCGTGAGTGTGCAATACACGGAAACACCGCCAACACTCTGTGCGCACAGGAGCCCTCTCTGTCACAACCACCAGGCAGGGGCTGAAAAGGAGTTTCTGGTCCCCCCAGATGAGAATGGCCCCGGGTAGTCAGGCCCGCCCTCTGGGAGTCACGGCTGCAGCGTGCTGGATCCCTAGCCCAGAGCCAAGCCACGCAGACTTTGAGAAGAGAGCAGGTGGGCCCGGCTGGGAAACCCCCAGAGCACTGCGGAGCAGCAGGTGCGGCCTTCTGGCAGATGAGCTGAAACCAAGCCCGCCTCCTTGGCCTGGCTGAGGTGGCTACGTAATCCGCCCAATAGCGTTGATAGAGCGCCGAAGGCTCACAGGCAGTCACCATTGCTGCTTTTGTTTCTTCCTTTCCTGTGTGTTTAAACTCATTGCCTAACATCTTGGATCAACACCTAATGCCAGGGTCTTCTGGGAGGCTGAGGCTGGAGGATGGATAGTTTGAGCCCAGAGTGGGCAACTTAGTGACTTAGGAAGACCCTGTTTCAAAAAAGGGGGCTGGGCACCTAGCTCAGAGAGGTGAAGACTGTTTATATTCAGTCCCCAGTACCTCAGAATAAACTAAAAACCCAACTTTAGCGGCAGCATCTCTCCCTCACCCGCCACAAGGTGGCCCCAAATTCCCGGTCTGGATAGGGCCGTGTCCCACATGCTAGAAGAGCATCGCAGAAGGAAGGCGCAGGGCAGGAGGAGCCGGGCCAGGGTGTGCGGAGCCCTGAGGGCGGCGGCGGCGGCCCCCAGGCCAGCCGCGGGGGCCTAGCAACACTGCTCCGAGGTCACCGCGGATCTAGGCTCATGGTGGCTCCCAGCTGGTCGCAGAGGCCGCATCCCGCGGGCAGCTGACTGCGCGGCAGGTGGCGCAGGGATTCAATTTTAGCGGCGCCTCGGCCCTCCAGAGTCCACAGTAGGGCCGCCCCCAGGGTGACCCGAGCCTTGGGGAGCACTGCGCGGGGCCCTGTGGACGCGGGCAGGAGGCCCTGCAAGATGGGCTGCTGGGTCTCGGGGCCTTTGGGAGCAGACAGCAGGGCCCTGGACCCCTTCAGGGAGGAGGCAGTGACCTCGCAGTTTCCCTGGCCTCCGTAGGTGTGGCCTCCTGGGGTGACTTTCCCGAGTCCTGAGCCCACAGCTGTGCCAGTGGAAGCTCTGCGCGTCCACTCGCCGCACCAGAGCTGCCCTTTCAGAGCCTGCTCTGCCCCGCTGGAGCGTGACGTGCAGACCTCAGGGAGCCCCAGCAGCAGGGAAGCCATCCGCCCCACCCTGACCCTGTGGTCCCCAGGCGTCACCAGCATAGGTTCTGAGGCTGGTGCAGTTTTAAGGAAGAGGCTTCTCATCCAGCTGTGGGAGATAAGGATGTCTGTGGAGATGAGCCTTGAGTGGGTTTTGAGAGATGAGTAGTTTCCTAAGGAGAAAAGCAGCATGATAAAACAAGATCCTGTCTAAGACATCCATCTCTCTCAATTGTCCAGTGAGTAAAGTGATGAACCAAAGTATCCAAAAAATCATTCATTCAAAAGCGCTCAGCTGGTGCTGGTGGTGCTCCAAGAGCTGCGTGGTGGAATCTGCTCTTGAGGTCTCAGGACCCAGACCAGCAGGCACTGCAACTGCCCAGGGAGGGGTGAGCAGCGGGAGATGAGCTTGTGCTCCCTAGCTAAGGTCCTTTCAGGGCTTCAGGGGCAACAGCAGTGAGGCTGAAGTGAAGGCAGCAGAGGCTGTGGGCTCCCTGAGCCAGACTCTTTTGGGGGAGTGCATGCAGATGGCTCCTTCATTCTGAGAGCAAGCCAGGGAAAGCGCCAGGGACAAGGCAGACCAACCCAGACTGGAGAGGACCCTGAGCGCCCAGCAGAGCCAGCATTTCCCTCCCAGGGCTCACAGGTGCTGAGGTGAGTGGGACAGTGAGAGTGCTCCTCCCAGCGCGTGTTCCGGGGAGCAGCCTTGTAAGCCAAAGAGTCAGAGCCCTGGGCCACTGGGGAGCAGAGGGCGCTCCTGTGAGGGCATTCAGGGCCTGCTGGCGGGAGCTGGGCACCCATGCCGTGCTGGCTATGCTGGTGATCACCCCCAGAACCTCCATGTGTCCTGAGGGGACACAGGTCTGCACTGTACCTCAGGACCCCATGAGAAGGCTCAACCTGAAGCACACTGGCAGCCAGCATCTGAAACTGGCACCTGGCTCAGCCGCGGCCTCCTTAATCCCAATGAGTTTCAGCCACTGCAGTTGTTTTGGAGGAAAAGACATGTCCTGGCCCGGGGTCCCCAGCCCAAGCCACCCCTTCTGCATATCCCCAGGTCTCCCAAGGCCTGCCTACTGTGCCACACTCTGCACCCTCGTGCCTTAAGCCCCCTTCTGCCAGCCTCTTTACTAACACAGAAGCACGCATATGTGTGTACACATGCAGAGTAGTTCTCCCTGCAAGGGTGTGCCTGGGCACACCCTTGCCCATAGTGTGGGGGCCTTCCGAAGGGAGCATTGCACAGCCTGCTGCCACCAACACAGCTCCATACTTGGCAGGCCCTGGTTGTCCCACATCTAGCCCAAGTCAGGGCCTTGGGATCTCAGACTCCAGCAGGAGTCAGCACACTAACCTGTGTGAGGAAAACAAATGCCCCCAGTTTTCAGACACAGGAAGGTGCTGTGCAGTGGGTGATGGGCACCTCTTGAACTTTGGGGTTCACCCCACGAGTTCCCCTAGGATTGCTGAATGCATGTGGCACTTCACCCAATGTCACTCTCCAGTAAGATGAGTCTGCCATAACCCCCACTTGCACTCCAAATCAGAGGACAGGGCTGTCCCCTGCAACGAGGTCTTAGATGGCTCTGTAGTGACCTGGAGGTGTGGTGTCCCCTCGAGTTGCTCTAAAGCTACCAACCTATAATCAGCGCAATAGATGTCCCCTCTGCTTTCAAAGGTTCTTATGAAAGTCAACCCCTGCTGAGGCGTAAAACTAGAACCTTCCCTCCATTCTGATGCCCAGTATGTTCAACCCAAGTTTGGCTAGGCCGGTGTGCATCTATAATCCTCCACTGTTGGTCGCCTTCAACACAGAGGTGCCTGAGATTTCATCTGAAATGGGTTTCTTCAAAGTAACTTTTGCTGTGGGATGACAACCAGCAGCTATTACACACACAACCCAGGCAGCTGTCTCCAGGCTCCAGCTTGGTTCCTGGCACGGTTTTGTGAAGGTCCCAAGTCATGTTTAGAGGCGGGGAAGATGGCTCAGTGGAATAAGTGCTTCCCTGGCAAGTGCAAGGGCCTGAGTTCAATCCCCAGTTCCGCCAGAAGAAAAAAAAGTAAAAAACCAAGTCATGTTTAGAGGGCTTGGCCACCAACGCAGCCATGTTCAGAGGAGCTTGGGTCACAGGCCCTCCCACTTCAGGGGCTTCCCCCCGTCTCTCTGGGACAAAAGCACCCAACAACTGAAAGGAGGGTCAGTTTGTACAGGCTTCTGGCCAGAGTCCAGGTCCAAGTGAGTGCAACCAGGCTTGGGCTGGGAGAGCTGCTTACCTCAGGACACCCAGGAGCAAGGAGCAGAGGGCATGGGGAGGCACCCTGAGGGCACTGAGCCTGGGCCAGGCCCTCCCATGAGCCCTGGTGGAGGGCAGGCTGCAAAGGACACCCTACAGCTATGGAGATGTTCCTCTTGGGATGCCTGCCTCACCTCACCATGCCGCTGTGCTGGCTTGGCTGCTTCAGGTAAGACTGCCCACAAGAGGTCAACTGACATCCGAAGTCACTATCCCAGCCAGGACTGTCTAAAGTGAATTATCGACATAAAAACACATACTTGAATTCTTTAGAATGCAATGACATGGAGTTTTACCTATACATCAAATCTCAACTTTCCAAATGCCTGTTTGACCAAAGCACTGTCTCCACCTTCACACTGGGCTACTATCTAGATCCTACACTCAGTCATATTGAACAATTTTGTATTTGTGACAATCTTTAGTATAAAAAGTGTGTCATCAACAAAAACTGGCCTAAGAGGGACAGAGAAATCTGTTTGCAAAGCAAGATACATTTTGTACAAGTTGGCATGTGCAGTATCTGCTCAAAAAAATCTTTTACTCAAAAACTTCAGTCTAAATAAAAACAAGTATTATTTAAGGTTACAATTTGTCTCATTATTGTTTGCAATTATACACATAAAATACCACTCAAATAGACATTTTTATCTTCTCTTGCGGGTCTGGTCCACAGCTAGTACCTACACTCCCAGAAGCTAAATGATAATTCCATTCAGTCTGGTCCAGACATTTAGCAAATACCTGTTCAGCAAATTTAAGTATGAGCTATGTCTGTTAGAGCACAAAATGTAATCCACACACAGGAAAATCTGTGCTGCTTATCAAAAAAATCATAGGGAAACAGAACCTGAGCAAAACCAAGAGTGCACGCAGGAACTGCCCCTCACCCGCCCAGCCAGTGTAGGCATCTGGCACATTTCCTGAGATCATCTGATGATTGCAGAACTGCCAAGCTATTAATACTGGCCCCACAGTTTCTGAACTACACAGATACATTTATATAGCCAAATCATTATATTGTTTCATTATTTGTTGCATTTTTTAAAAAATTCATCTAGTAATTTAAAAATATAGAATTATAAATTCACAATTCAGAGCCAGACATTATGTTTGTCATGTAACAGAAAACTGCTGGTTAATATTTGGGTCACGAAGTGTTCAGTGACAGACATCACAGACAGCAAGAGTTTACTTTACTTTATTGCTTCCCTCCAAATCCACCCTTTGCCAAATACACACCCTTTGCTGAAAAACATAAACACGTACCCCAATGGCAGTCTTATAAAGAAAAGTTAAATAGGAAGTAAATTATAAACCAAGAACAATACAAAGCTTAAATGATATTGTATGAAAAGATTCACAAGTAGGCAGAAATTTTAATTTTACAAGATGGCTAATTTAAGTCAAAATAAATACATGAGGGACAAATTTTACTTTGATGTAAAATTTTTTCAGTTATTTTATAAACCTTTTATGAGATGTGTAGGAGCAGAGACATAAGAAATAGTGTTCAGGTGACCTCCTGCAAGTCACTTTGCCTTGCTAAATTCGGATATAACCATATAATTCTAATGATACAGCTACTCAAAATCTAAAACTGGACCATATCCATGATATTCAAAGTACCACAGCTTACTTTGTTTTTGTCAGAAATAAGCTCTAAACTTAGCACTGTTAAAAAATGTATCTAACAGAGACCTGCGGTTGACCTAAATTTCACTTTTCAGGAAAGAGAAAATTACAGTTTGTCATGAGAGCACTTTAAACAAGTTTGACCTAATCCCCACCTGTAGTCAGGCTCACTGTCTTCTGTTGGAGCCTGTGGTTATGAATTCTGGGTACACAGACTCTGCTACCTGACTCTCCAAGGGGACTGCAAGAGATGGCTTGTTTTCTGTTTAGGAAAGCAATATAACAACAGACACAATTTCCTTCAATTCTTTCATTTTCTTTATGAGTCAATTCGTGCGCTTCATCTGTCAGACATAATTTTGGAAAAAAAAAAAAAATCAAAAAAGCCCCAAGTAGTAGTTAGCTGAAAAAATATAAAGGACTGCAGACAACCACGTTCATACTATAAGATAAACCGGAGCAGAGCAAGTTTTCAGACCTCCTCCTTTCAGGGGACAGTTTCCGTGACACTGGCCACCTGCTAGTTCTTCTCCGGCAGATGGGAAACAAGCAGACTGCCGAGGCGGACTGCAGCAGAAGGCGACTCCCCACCGGGATGAGTGCCAGATGCTGCCGCAGCAGCTCACAAGCTCACGCCCCAGAGCCAGGGAGAAGGACTCCAGCCAGGGCAACACCAGGCAGCGCCGCTACGGAAGCCCAGGGCAGGGCAGAGTGCAGTGGACGCTGCTGGGCTGGCACACAGACAACCTCCACATCTGATGCATGGCTTCAGTCGAGGAGAAGCAGTCACAAGGCACACGCTAGTCCTTCTGGGTAGGACACCTGCAGGCCCTGCCACCTCTGACGCCTGGAATCTAACAGAGACGCTCACGCTGATTGTTTTGATACAAACGATAACAGGAAACCTTAGTATTTTAAGCACTTATGGCACAGGTGTTGGGAATTACTAATAGCACAGGTTAACCCTTCAAAAGTTAGGGAATTTACAGTCTCAGTGACATTTTTAACTTAAACTTCATTGTGACATTTTCTATCATATTCTTTTATGTAGGTTAACGGGTATGCAAATTACATGATCTCAATAAATATGAAATGTTAATTATTTCACAAACATGAAGTAAAATGAGCTAATAATGCAGTACAATAACAACACACACTGAACAGAGCTTCCACTCGTAGCACTGCCTGCTGTTTCCTTGAAGGTCTGGATACTTGGATGTGCTTTCTTCCCCAACTTGCATACACTAAGCAGAAAGCCAAGGATTACACAGTGAGGCGGACACTGCAGTGGTGAGAGTTGGAGCTGCCAGGGTCAGACATTGAAAATAACAAACATAATGAAATCCAGTACATGGTGATGTTAACAAATGCCATCTGAATTATAAAGCAATAGCAAATTACAATCTAACAGTTGTCTGAGGGTGACAACAAGTCAAGGGATATGGGAAGAACAGCACAAACTCCACTTAGCTGTGACCTTTTCAGTAGCTCCTGCACTAATGCTGAAAACAGTCTGCCCAAAACCAAATGCATACTGTCTTTTATATAAATTCCATGTTACCCAATGTTCAGTCAGCAGGGCTTTATTTACACTCCTTGCTAAGTTCAGGAAGCAAGTGGATGTCACGAGCGTGTGGTCATCTATGAGGAACACCTCTGCTCATGCTCTGACGGAGACCCACAGGCAGCCGAAGATGGTCCCGCAGACACACACGTTTGCGTACAGTTTCCTCCCAGCCTCAGTCATCAGCAAGCCAGCTGTCAGGCTGCTCAGGAATAACACTGATGGCAAAGTCTTCTTGAGACTTAGTTTTGAATCAATACTTTTCCCAGGAAATCGGTTCCTGCTTTCTGGGTCTGGTGACTCATAGAATTCCATAAGCAATCTGCACCCAGAGTGAAAAACAATAAAATCCAAGTTTCTGTGTTAGTCATTTCAGTATGTAAGTTCAACAAATAACAAATGACCTGCTGGGTACTTAATGTGGGGAAAGGCAGGGCTCCTGGAAAACAAGGACAACAATGGAAATAACCGGAGGGGCCAGGGAGATGGCTCAGTGGAATAAGCACTTCCCTGGCAAGTACAAGGGCCTGAGTTCAATCCCTGGTTCTGCCAAAAAAAAAAAAAAAGAAGGAAACCAGAGATGGCCTAAGGTATGCCCAATCTCCAGGGTACCCTTAAAGCTCTGAAATTGCAGCCATCAACCCTGCTTCAGGCCAAGTCCAAAACACCGGGTCCCCAGGATGCTCCCTCCACCCCAGCTACAGGACACCAAGGTCAGGGCCACAGCAGCAGCTCTGGGACAGCAGACCACACCAAAGCCTTGCCCCAGTGCCCAAGGCCAGAGCGGGTGGTTCATTCTTCCCTCCTAAAAACTGTAGGATTACAGCCCTACAGTTTTTAGCAAAATAGGGAACTGCAAAGGTAAAGCTCAGCAAAGGAAAGCACCTTTACTGCCTCGTAGCTGCACGTGTGGGACAGAAACACACTTTTAAGTTTTTTTCTGAAAATGATTTTCATGTCAATACAAAGATCTAGTGTTTAATTTTTTCCACAGCTGAAGAGGCCCTGAATGGCTGGCTTAGTAAATTGTGTCAAGTACAACTCTGAGTCAGTGATACAGAGAAACTAACCATACTCATTTTAAACAGGTTTCACTTTAAGGGATTCTCACTTATGATGGCCTAGGAGGATTAATTTTGAAATATTTTATTGTAAGACAAGGAAAGGAACAGGAGTCTCTGGAGAAGACACAATAAGGAGAGCCCTTGAGTAAAACTTCTTAAATATAATTTTGGAAGCACTTTTTACTATATAATAGTGAAAAACAATATAATAGTGTACTTTTCAATATGGTTTTGGTAAAAATAGCATTTATATGTAAAAAGCAATAGGCCTATTTCTTTCCAATAATGTGTTTAAATTGTATCTCCTGCCAGGCATGGTGGCACATGCCTGTAATCCCAGCACTCAGGAGGCTGAGGCAGGAGGACTGTTGTGAGTTAAGACCAGCCTGAACTACAAAATGAGCTTAAGGCCAGCCTGAACTGCATAGTGAGACCCTATCTCAAAAAGACAAAAAAATAAATTGTATCTCCTATGGAGTGCCCATCTTTGGCAGGTGTAGACAAAGGAAACGGTATAGAAAGGAAGAATCATGAGGTGTGTGTATGGACAGTACAGTTGGGATAGATAACGCCGTGCTTCTATGTAATTCTATGAGAGGCAAGATTTGCACTAATGGTGGTTGGACAGGATATTATGTCGTCTTCTAGTACTATGGACAACCACTAGGAAAATAACAAATTACTGAATCTTTGATGTAATTCAGGTATAAAAAAATAAGATGCAAACAGCTACACTCTCTTAATTTACTGTTAAGAGACATATGCTATAATAATGTCTGTAAGTATATCATATATGCACCTTCTATGATATCAAAACATTATGAAAACATTTTCCAATGTATTAATTTATCAAATCCATCTTGTCAAGGTATCTTAAAACTATCTCATTGATATTTGTACTTCAATAAAATAAATAAATAAATAAAATTGTATCTCCTGGAAAATGTGATCAGCTTCAGAAAATGTCAGACTCTCACTAGCAGCTAAAGAAATAAGTAACTTAATGCCCTGAAGTTTTCAGCCAAAAATATACTTTTCTCCAAAAGAGAAGCAGCCCCGGGGCTCAGGGTACCTCTGTCTCCAGGGAACCCCACACCAGGCCACTTGCGCCCACTCCACGGCGCCTGCTCAGCCATGCGCATTCATCCCACAGCTCCACGTGCACAGACGGAAGCAGGAGCAGCACGGAAAGGGCTCAAGGACCACAGGCTGGCAGGGGAGGCCAGGCTGGATCAACCCCACCCTGCCCTGCCAAGAGAAGCCGTTTGGGCTTTGCATGGAAGAGGAGGGGCTGATCTACTTCACACACTAGGGGCCCTTCACAGTAAGGTCTCTAGGTGACTGTGACAGGGTGACCACAAACAGGGATGAAGGAGCTATGGGTGCTGGGGCTAAGGCGCGCCACCTGCCTGAGTGGCATGCTCAGTGGGCTGGGCGTGTACAGCAGTCCCCGCTACTCACTTGTCTTTTTTCTCAAAACGCTGATGAAGCCACCTCTTCATGGACTCCTGCTCCTCTGGGATGTCTTTTCTGTCGATACGATCAATGTGAATATGAATTTTTGGACAGTCTCTGCAGAGGAATTCTAACAAAGAGGAAAAAAATTTCACTTCCTACTATTTTAGAAACCATGGTTAAGTAACACTATCTGTACCATGAAAATGAGGCCCAACTCTCCATTCTGGGCAGCTCCTGTCTACGTCTTTCAGTCCAAGGCGCTTCTCTCCGAGCTACAGTGAAGCACATCCTGCGACCAGGGAGCACAAGGATGTAGGACAAAGGAGCCCACTCTCTGCACTTGGAGTGCCCTGACCCCAAGAAGCACGCACAGCGTGGCAGCAGGTGATTTAGTAGTGCCTGGATGACTCCCAGGGGATACGGTATGTGGGGAAATGACTCCCAGCGTGCAGACAGCTGGGTGCTCCAGTGAGGTCCGCCTCTGGGCGCTCAGCACGCTGCTCTGCGACTTCTGAGGGAGGGAAGGCCTCAGAGCACTCCCCACAACTCAGTGGAGGAAACGCTCCACACAGGCACCATGCGGGTGGAGAAGGGTCAGGAAGGAGATAGCAGTGCCCAGGCCATGCATCCTGCTTGCCTGCCTGCCCTGGGCCCTGCCCAGCTGAAGCCAGGACTGTCTCTGCTCCTACTTTCCTAAGTGACTCTGTTCATTCAAAACTCCTTTTCTTCACATATGACACAGATAATACCTCTAAGTGCTAACAGCCCAGTAGTGACTTGAAAAACAAAGTCACTTTCTTGTCCCCAGATGGCACACATTTCACAAACACCCCATGCAAGCTCACTCACAGCCCAGCCCAGCCCCTGGCACACAGCTCAGCGCTGCAGCGAGCCCCCTCAGCTGGCTCCTTTGATCTTCGGCACTCAAGCTTCCAGGGTACCACACGCAGCAAAGGCCTAGCGCACTGAGCAGGCATAGTGACATGTCCACTGTGACAGCTGAGGAACACCTCACAAAGCACATCAAGGAAATGAAGGGTCGCACACTGTCCTATTTTTAAAAATGACGTTCTGTTGGAGACTGGGCTATGAAGGGTTAGGCTGCCCATCAGAGACCTCTGGCTGTGTTGGAAAAGCTAACATTCACAGTGCTCTGAAGTCAAGTAACACCATGCCTGAGGTGGCCAAGGATGCAGGTTACTGCCATCCCATCCTGCAGAGCACCAGGGCTGCCAATCTTAGTAAGCAAGCAGCTCTCCAACTGGCAAAACTGACTGCTTGGAGAAGTCTTTGTACTGACTCCACAGTCCTGCTCAACCCCTACTGAGCCCCTGCCTTACCTCAGTATCCCCTTCCTTTGAAAACCAAGTAAGCACAGGCTGTCTGGCAGAGCTTTCTGTCTTTACTTCTGAGAGAGAGTATGGGAGAGAGTTCTGACCTTCCTGCACACCCTGAAATCATACCACTGGACTCTTATTTAAGCTGTTTGCCACACAGTCATTTAGGAGACTGAGGCTAGGCCAAGACCCTGATAATGCTCACATGTGTTATAAATAACTCACTCATGTGAGTCTCTGACTCACATGTGTTATAAATAACTCACTTTGGCACAAGCAAACACAGACTCACCAGTCATGGTCGTGGTTTGTACTTGCTGGCCTGCTTTGTCCTTCCCTTCGTAGACCACTGTAACATCATAAATGGCATCTATATAATTCTTCATAGAATCAAAAGCAACGTAAGTTGCCTTTATTCTTGGAGTCAGCACATATTTTAATACTGGGAGGCCTGGGAAAGACATTCAGTGTGGTTAGAATTTGGGAACACGTTGGGTTCAACATCTATATTGTTCTTTGGTTTCATAAACAATACACTCAACGACCTAACCTCGGATCTGTAGGTTTTGAGAGCATTCACACTCTTTCCTAATTAAATCTGTGGTTGTTTTTCACAGCTTAGTTGAGTGCTTGCACGCACAGCATGTGGGTGGCCTGGGAGCCTGGACTGCTTGCCCTGAGCACTGCACCTCAGGCCGACCTCACACTCCTGGTGGGAGCTGCCAGAGCCAGCCCCTCAGGAAGCTCAGGACCAGCCACGGGCGACACAGGCAGACACAAGGAACAGCCCCCACTTCCCCCAAGTCCTGAGAGCACTTAAGGGCTTGCCCACAATCACTCATGGGGTTTTAAAGCACTGTTCCTTTTGACTCCT
>PVKA01017204.1:0-46288 GCA_004027165.1 Ctenomys sociabilis
GAACTCACAACAATCCTCCTGCCTCAGCCTCCCGAGTGCTGGGATTACAGGCAAGCACCACCATGCCCGGGCCCCAGCCTTAACATTCTTATAGCCCTGTGTGACTGGGCTCCATCCCAGGGACCCCAGGCCGTCTGGCCACGCTCTGCCAGGCAGGGGGCGCCGGCGAGCAGCCCGGCTCCGCGCCTCGCGCCCGCGCTCCTTGCGCGCAGCCGCCGCCGCTCCCCGCGCTGGCAGCTCCGGGGCGCAGGGCGGGGACGGAAGAGACCCAGGACGAACGGAGGGAGCCAGCATCTGCAGCCAGCGCAGGGCGCGCAGGGACCAGGTAGGCGAAGGGTGCGTCCCCTTTGTGTCGGCACCGCGGGAGCCGGCCTCGGGATTCGCGCTGCTTGGGAGCAGCTATCGCGGCGGCGGCGCCCGAGGATGAGGACCCCCCCCCCCCCCACTGCCAGTCCCAGACTCACGGCTGGGAATGCCCCTCAGCTGCCCTCGGTGGCCCACGCCACTTTGGCGGCTTGGCGCTTGGGGCTGCTCCGTTGCCCCTGAAGCTGCAGCCGGGCCGCCCATGTGCTCCGTGCAGGCCCGGTCAAGGCTCGGCGGGCGATGGGGACCCGGCAGCGTCCCCGCCCCCGTGCGCCCCCTGGGCCCCGAGTCCCTGTGCGCCCTGGGCTGTGGGCCCTCGCGGGCCTCGAGGCTTTCCGGCGTGGGGGAGGGGCGGCTGCCTCAGCCTGCGGGCTGCTGGGAGGGAAGGTATCTCCAAAAGTTTGGTCTCTGTCTTTTCTTTGGAAAGGAGACGTGAGTGCACTGAACGGCGGTGTAGTGCAAGGCCAGAGGCTGGGTGAAGCAGGAGACCAGGGCTGGGCACCCGTTTTGGGAAGGGGCCTGCCCCACCTTCCGAGGGGACCCTTCTTGTATCTTGCACTTCAGCGGCAGGGGTTGGGGAGGCTTTCCTGGAGCTGGCCCTAAGGGTCAGGACCTATCCCAGTGAATTGGGCCAGCAGAGAGTTTAGGCAAGATATTATTGGAGGGCCAGGGCTTAAGCCCAGGGCCTTTCTCTGAGCTACACCTCCAACTCTTTTTATTTTTATCTTGAGACAGGATCTGCCCAAGTGGCTGATTTTTTCGGGCTAGATTTGAAATTGTGATCCTCCTGACTCAGCCTCCCAACGAACGCTGGGATTCCAGGGCTCAGCATCACACCTGGCAAAAGGCGTGAGCTTATAAACAAAGTGCAGGGCTGGAGGAGAAAGAGGTTGGAGCCCAGCTTGGGTGGGTGGGGAACCTTAAGACAGCAGTGCTCCAGGTGTGTGCAGGCTGACCTCCCAGGGGCTTTGAAGAACAATGATTTAGTGGTCAAATCTCCAATGCTAGCGCAGTTGGGCTCCTCTGATGTCTTCACCAGTTTTGTTTTTATTAGTTTTGAAAAAGTGCAAAGGAAACAGGGCTAGGAAAGCCAGCCCGGGTTAAAGCTTGAATCTGGGATTCCAGGCCATGCCCTTGGGCTGGGTCCCAGTGCTACAGCGTGGCCGGAATGCTTGGTGGGGAGGGAGAGGCCCAGAGCTTTGGAGTTGGCCTCGCCCACCTTTCCCTACCTCACCCTCATCCCCAACCCCGCCCCCACCCCAAGGCTCAGGGCGCCTTGTGGCCAAGGATGGGCCGGCCCAGAGGAGTCTGAGTGGATGGACGTTTTCCAGACCTCACACAGCTTGCTCTGCAGCTTCTGTGTAAAGATGCCCTAATTCTAAGGTCAGTGCCCCACAAGGAGAACGCCTGAAGGGCAGATGTGAACGCACAGTGGGGGGTCTGGAAACAGGAGAGCTCCATACAGTCTAGGCCTCTGCTGAGGACTCGGGAGCCCTAGGTTTGCTGCCTTCTGATACTTGCTCGCAGATGCTTCCTGGACTGCAGAACGTGTGGAGGTCACCCTGGTCTGGAACTTTGAGAGGACTTCACAGCCGGGGTGGTGGGGTGCATTCCTGAGGTCTCGCAGTCCAGGATGGTGAGGCAGGAGGACCGAGGGTCGGCACCAGGACCTGGAAACAGGGTGACTCAACAAGGCAATCATTTTATTTTACTTTTATTTTATTTTTTAAGTATTTGGTACAAAGTCTCACTATGCAGCTCTGGGACTTGTAGTGATCCTCCTGTTTTCAGCCTCCCCACCCCTGGGATTATAGGCCTGCAGCACCACACCCAGACTCGGTTCCCTCTCTGTGCGGTGTGTGGTGTGGGGGACTGAACTTGGACCCTGAGCTTGCCTAAGCAGGCGCTTAGCCTGCTGAGCTATCTCACTGGTCCTTAATGAAGCAGTCTTAAAATTAAAAATGAATATAAATGGGGGTGGTGGGTGCTAAAGATGTAGCTGAGTGTGAAGGCGCTGGTTGAATCCTCAGGGAGGAAAAGAGCAAGAAAGCAGGGAGGGGAGGACAAGGCTTTGGTGACACCTTGTCTTGAAAGTAAGTGTCAGCTGGCCTCAGCTGCTTGACTGACCTGGTCTCTGCTGTTGGGTCTGTCATGGGCTCCTCTCCCCATGCTGCGCTGCAGTACAGTAAGGTGTATTTGCTCCTGTGAGCCATGCCCACTTGGGGTTTTAAGCCTCAGCTCCTGCGGGACATCAGAGCAGCATTCTTCACTGTCCCCCTGGCTGCAAGGTCCCCGCAGGGCTGGTGTCTTCTCAGGAGGATGTACTACCCTGTTGCCTTTGGATCCACCAGTGCCTGGAGACAAACAACTTCAGTCAAAGTCCCTTTCCTCCATGGCTGGTGACACCTGGAGGACCAGCGCCTTCTCCTCTACTTCCACTGAGCCATGGATACTTTCCCTTAATTAGATGGAGAGTTAAAAGGAAGCCACTGGGTGGGGGTGCGACACTGGACCAGAAGCCTCTCCAGTACAGCTCCAAAGCCCTCACTTTCTCTGGGTAGCCTGATACCTTTAGGGTCACCCGAGGTGCTGCCCTACACATTCCCTGGAGCCAGAAATAAGTATATGCTGCCTCCTTGGTGTTGTTCTGGGGGATCAGTATTGCAGGACAACTCACTTGATGCAACCATTTGCAAGCACTTTTTTTGTTTGTTTGTTTGTGGTCCCAGGGATCAAACTGGAGACCTTGTGCTTGCCAAGCAGGCGGGTATGCAGCTAACCTCTATGCCCTGCTCCTATGCAGGCACCTTTGCAAGAAAACAAAAAGATTTTTGCCTCAGTCCTCCACTTTTCTGCAAGGCAGCATGTTGAGAAGTGAGTCTTTAGGGGTGTGCAGGAATCTCCGTGTTTCTTTCTGCTATGAATCTAAGACCTGGATTGGAATGCATTTCCTGGCTACTGCCCTGGCCCAGGAGATGGAAGGACTTGGTGGGGAGGATAAGAGCTGATACAAACAAAACTCAGCTCCTGGAATGCCTAGAGTAACAGATGGTCACACACTCCATCATCTCCTACATGCTTGATCCTGGGTACGGAGAAGACAGGTTAATATTCATTACGTGTTGGCCAGGAGCCAGCCCCAGGGGTTCTAGCTTTCTGCATGGAATATACAAGGAGGCAGACTTGGTGTGGGGCAGAGATGTCGGCCAACATATCTCATGCTCTCAGCATCAAAGCCTGGCTTTAAACTCACAGGCCTGCAGAAATGATCTATTGCATGACCTCAGAAATGTTAGATCTGGGACTGGAAGAAGAGTCACTAAGGGATTGTTTTAGCAGCAGGGTGGGGCAGCAGCAGTGTGCACAGAGAAATGGTGGACCCAGGGGCATCTGAGTCGAGGCTGCAGCCTGTGCAGTTCCACCCCACCATGCTGTCCAAAGTGGCTGAGAAAGCCAGGGGTTTCCCAGGTGTGTGGTAGCCTCTGCCCAGGACTGGGGAGCCTGTGAGCTGGAAGTCACACACCCCTCAGTTGTGATCCTAAATTTAAATGTCAGCAGCGCTGGGTTAGCAGGGCACAGTCCAGGTGTGTCCTGGGGCTCTTAGAGGTGGGGTCTGTGTCTGTGCCTGCTCTTTCCTCTCCAGCTGTTCCCCTGCTGTGCTCCCTCCCCCAAGAACACAGCACCTTGGCTCCCTGGGCCCTTCCACCATGGTGCTTCTGCCTAGGAACAGCTGGTGTGGACCGAATCCTCTGAAACCGAGAGCCAAATGCAACCTCTTTAACTTCGTGCTGTGGATTTTGGATGTTTCTGTCTCAGCAGTGGAGAAGTGACTTACAGCCTGTTTTCCCTATGGCTGTAGCATCACTAGCAGGCATGACTAGTGAGACCCTTCCACCTGATGCTGGTGTTCTGCAGATAAGAACCAAAGGCACCTAGGGTGGAAGGCACAGGGCTGTAGACGTGGCTCCAGCTGTCCCTTAGCTGGGGCTCATGTGCTCCTTGCTGTTCTCCTCAGATGGAAGAAAGCCGTTCTCTACCAGGTGCTCCCGTAGCAACCTTTTCCCAGAACCTCTAATTGCATGTATCTAATCTAATTTTAGTGATTTATATAACTCCCATTTTCTGTACCAAATTAGGAGCTCTGCGAAGGTAGGAACTTATTCATCACCATGCTCCCTCTGTGTACCAGGGTGCCTCTGAATGAACTTTTAAGTGGCTGAATCCCTGACTGAGGGGCGGGGAGGGATGAGGGGTAGATCAGGTTGTCAGTGAAGGTGAGAACTCTGGGTTGAGTTCTGCGCTTCAGCATGATTGGAGTGCATTGGGCCATGAAGTTCTTCTCCCTGGAAAGGCAGGTCACTTAAGAATCATGTGACATTGGGTAGACACCTTGGCTTGGTTTGAAAGTGACAGTGACCTGGAGCTGCATGGGTGGCCCAGAATGGGGGCCGGGGGGAGATCCTGTGCATGCACTCGGGCTGCTTAGACACGAGGCAGGTCCACTGTAGCCTTCTGTGGCCTCAGTGCTGGGGTCCTGCAGCGTGAGGGGAGAGAGATGAGGAGCGTTCCTTGCTGGGAATGGCCAGCACTTAGCAGACAGGACTTCATGACATGGTGACAGGTTGGGATAGGCACTAGCACTGTGAGAGGAGTTCTGGGCCTGCAGCACGTGGCTGCCCCTGCTGGTGGCTGGCCCTGCAGGCTTCAGAAGAAGCACAGGCAGAAAGGGAGAAGCTAGCCTGATGTGGGCAGTGTGTTTGGACTCGAGGGTGCCTGGGGAGGCAGAGCTGGCTGGTGAGGACCAGCAGTGGAACACAGGGTGCTGTGGGTCTTTCTGATCCAAGGCTATATGTGATGTCTTCCCCAGACAGCTGCCATGGGGCCTTTAGAAAGCCAGTGGTGAGCTGCTGCTTCATGTGTGGGCAAGGAGCGGCTCCCAGCCCCAGCCCCCCCACCCGCCCTGTGCTTCCTGAGGTGCTGGGTTCCACTTTGGTCTGTGTGCCCAGAACACAGGACAAGGCTTATTTCCCCAGAAACTTGAGCATTTCTGCCTTCACAGGCTCTTGGGACCCAATCCAGCTGATGCCATCTGGAGTGTAAAGAAGAACCAGTCCCCTGGGCTAGTTTTTCCCACCAGCCCCGATGTCCAGGGATCTCTACATGGTACCAGAGTGTGATATCTCAGTCAGTAGGACAAAAGGAGCTTCTGGTGGGCCTGGGGCATTGGCGCCAGACCTTGGGTCCTTAGCTGGAACATGCATGTTTCTGTGACCAAGCTGCCTCTGTGCACCCTGACACCTCACCTGTCCTTCCCGACTTCCCTCCAGTTCGCATGTGTGGGCTTCAGGGTGATGCCCGCGGCCGGATGCAGCAGGAATCGTGAAGGAAAAGTTCTCGCTCCATTGGGCTATGGGCCCTCCCAAGAAACCACCTGCTTCATGGGTGCCTGCTGCTCCACGCTGACTTCCCTCTGTGGTCATTCATTCGTGCACAGGGCAGAAGCAGCCAGGCAGCCATGACATCGGTTTATCTGTCCCGTTTCTGCTTGCCTGCCGTGTGCCGTAATTCTGTCCACCATGGGGAGGTGGTGCGTAGATGTGCGGCGTCTCTATGCACCTCACTTCTCTGACCTGTTCTCCCAATCCTCAGATCCCTTTTCTCTTTACAAGTCTGCTCCTCTCATCTTCTATCTTATATTTTAGTCTTTATATTACATGTACTTTGGCTTTCTGAAGTAAGCGAGACCATGCAGCTTTATGGTCTCAAGGTGCCTCCATTTTCCTCCAAGCGACTCTCCCCTTTTGATGGCTGACTAGTACTCCATAGTGTATAGGCTCATTGCTTTCTTTTTTGTTCATCTGTTGCATGAGTTCCTTTGCATACTGGTATAAAAGCAGGCAGGGAACTCAATGCACAGACAGCACAAAAGAGGCAGGAAAGGAGCCCCAAATCCAGGTGCATCCGTCCCGTTCCCCGTGGCTGAGTCCTCTTTCTCTGCCATTGCACTGCTTCTCTTCCTGTTAAGGACCACAGCCAGGTGGAGTAGAGCCCACCCTAGTGATGTCTTTGTAAGGTGAGTGCATTTTCAGGAACACCTTGGGGACACATCTGAAGGTACCTGGGTATCATATGGGGACATAATTTGGCCTGGGTAGCATCGAGTGTTGCTTGTTTGGTTGTTGCTTACTCAGCCTGCCAGGGAACACAGGTTAATAAGGACTGACTCAGCCGGTGTCTGCCTCCTCAGTGACCAGCATGGAAGGGAGGCGACCTGCAGCTCTGGTGGTGTCCCAGCCCTCTGTCATGCGGCAGGGAGAGGAGGTGCCGGGGAGGAGGAAAGGCCCACAGACAGGATGCAGTGCAGAAAAGTGGCCCCGAAGCCAGGTCCCATCCTAGATTTTATAGGCACACTTTTTAGATATATTCAGGATACTTTTTTTTTTTTTTTCTTTGGTACCAGAAATCGAACTCATGACCTTGTGCTTGACTGGCAGGTGCTGTGCCACAGAGCTACATTCTCGACTCACATTTTTACAAAAAAGTTTTCTTTTTTGTATTTTAAGGAAGGGTCTACAGGGTGTTTAGGGTCTCACTATTAGATTGGACTCATAGTGATCTGCCTGTTTATAGCCTCTCAAGTGCTAGGATTACAGGTGCGTGTAGCTCCTGGTCTCAACTGCTGTCTCTATGTGTGTGGGGGTGGGGTGGGGTGGGGGGTGGTGAGGCCAGCACTTCAGGCCCAGGGATTGAACTCCCATCCCTGCGCCTGCTTGCTGGCACTTCAATCCCCGGAGCTATTTGGCCAGCCCTGCCAGGTCTCTTCCTGTTACCACCACCACCACCATGACCACGGTGCACATACACTGCTTTGGGTTTATCTTCACATACTTGGTGTAGGTCTGGGGCGGTGAGAAGCTGGAGGTTGGCTGAGAGCCAAAGAGCTGGGAGGATGCAGGGGTGAGAGATGGGACTGGGGAGACAGCTCAGGAGGGGCAGGGGGGCAGCCTGCAGGCAGTGCCCCCAGTGCCCCTGGGAAGCCAAGTACACATGCCTGGAGCTTACAGAGCCAGTCTCCCAAGGCCATGGTGCCTGTAGGCTGAGGTAGGCAGGTTCTTGTCTGTTAAGGCTTTCATTGTGCTTGCTAATCACACCCTGATGTCTCTCCTTTGGCCCTAGACCCTGCAGCCTTAGCTGTGACCTTGTTTTCTCTCTGGGCCTAGCTGTGGGCAATAGGGCCAGCTCTCCTAAGGAAGAGCAGCACAGGTATGCTTGTTGAGGAGATAGCAAAGTCCTCTTTTGCTGTCCTGAACTAAGATGTGGGATGGGAGCTCTTCCCCTCCCTTCCTCCTCTCTGGCCCTGGGGACTAAACTACACAGGTTTTTGCATTGAGCTCCAGCTCCAGTCCTTTTATAAAATTTTTAGATTGTGAGGCAAGTTTTCACTAAGTTGCCCAGCTGGGTTCTAACTTGAGATCCACTTGACTCAGCTTCCCAGAGTTCTGGGATGACAAGCACATCCCATCTGTGGGCTGCTTTCCCTAGGCTGCCAGACCACAGCCCTGTGCTCAGAGACACTGGCTGCTGACAGGTGGGAGGAGGCCCTATAGGGGGGCTGCACAGTGTGGGGTTGAAGATATGGTGACTGCTGCTGCGGGCTGAAAGGCAGCTGCTAGTGATGCGACTCCGTCCTCATCCACGTCAGTCATCACATCTGGCACCATGTGACTTCTGGCTTCCCCCCTCAGTCAAAATAACCAGGAAAGGAAGACATCAAGGCAGCCAGGACAGCACAGTGAAAGCCCCTCCGGAGCTGCTGCAGAAAGTGACAAGGAAGACAGGATGAGAAGTGTGCTCACAGTGAGAGCAGGGCTCTGAGCGGCTCACAGCAGTGTGTCTCTTGGTGTAATAATTGTCTGTGAAAAACTAAACCCTCACAACGCTTCTCATCATACCAAGTTGTCCGTCTTTAATCAGGTAAATTGCCGGACACTTTTCTGGGTTTTCTTTGTGCTGCCTCCTCCCCTCACAGCTACTGTAAGGGGGAGCTGGCCATTAGCATCCTTTGGCATCGCCTGGCAGTCCACAGTCAAGGCAAATGACCCCCTGGCTCTTGACCATCCAGATGCCCAGTGGATGTGTGTGTGAGAGGGTCTTGATTCTCCCCACTACCCTGCCTTCCCCTGCCTGGCCCTACCTCTGTGCAGCTCCTTGCCAGCTCCCTGGGTGACACCGCCATCTCCAACCAGCTCAGTGACAGTGACTGTGACTCTGGGCAGCGTCTGTCCCTTCTTTCATGGCTGCGCTGTTCTTCCCTGTGTCTCTGTAGCTCATGGCTTTCCCTGGCATCACTGTACCATCCCTTGCTGTGGCACTAGGCCTCTCCCTCCCCCTCAGTTGTACCCTGATCTAGACAGTTGGAAACCAGCTCTCCTCAAGCTGCCGCTTCCTGGGGGCTCAGTGTGGCACTGTAGAGGTGATGTGGATGACCCCTGCATCCCTTCCCCGCCTGGCTACACACCGAAGTATGTGAGATCTGCTGCACGGAAAACTTTCAAAACCTGGAAATAAGTATCAGCTGCAGGGTATTAAAGAAAAGAACCTTTAGGATTGATGTGCATGGGTATGTTTTATGCCGTCACCAATATACGTCATGGAGTCGGTGGAGCTTAGCACTCAGGTCATAGAAACATTGTTGCATTTACCCTGAAAAGACTTCTGTTCTTTTCTTCCTTCCACTTCTTTCTTTCCTATGGGTGTTGGATCCCAAAGCCCACTGACCTATGTCCTGAGTCCTCTAATTATTTTCTTTTCCTGAGATGGGGTTTTGTTGCTTTGCTGTGTTGTCCAGGCTGGGCTCCACCCTGAAATTCTGCCTCAGCCTCTTAAGAGTGCTGGGATGACACGTGTGTGTCATCGCAGCTGTCTTGAGCTGATTTTTAATGTTTGGCCTGAAAACAGGTCTTCGGGGGTGTAGCACAACTGGAATGGAGCATTGTCTGCTGTCCTGGACTTGAGCCCTGTCTTTAAGATTTGTGGCTCCCACTTCTAAGGACAATGAGAGCTGGCTGAGCTCCCAGAACAGGGGAGGTATGCGTTTCATGCATTTCTGTATTTCAGGCACAGGACTTGGTGTGACAGACTTCAATGGAAACTCAGCATTGAATTTAGCACATTAAATAATAATAATATTGGGATTTTGTCTAAAGGCTTATCTTTTGGTTGTTGTTTTTAATCTATTTGAGATAGGATTTTGCTATGCACTTCAGGCTGGCTTTGAGCTCCCTTTGTAGCCCAGGCTGGTCTCAAACTCACAATGATCCTCCTGCTGCAGCCCCTGAGTACTGGGATTACAGGTGTGCGCCACCAAGTCCAGTCTTTTCTTGAAAATCCCTCCTAGGCTGTTGGTCAGAATGACTTGAATCTCTGAATTAGCAGAAATGAGCTCCCACCACATCCTTTGGAGTCAGTAGGGTGGCACAGGCCTGTAAGCCCAGCCTTCTTGGAGCCTGAGGAAGGAGGTTGTTCACAAGTTCAAGGCCAGCCTGGGCTACATAATGAGGCTTTGTTTCAAACAGTAATGATGATGAAGATGATGATGAAGGTGATGATAGCAACAACAACAACCCTCTGGCTGTTCCTACACTGGTAGTTTGTATGACTTGATTTCCTATTCAAATCTTCCTTGGATTAACTCAAGATAGGCTGTTCATGCAGAATAGCCTGATTGCAGTACAGCCACTTACAGGATAATAAACAACCCTAAGGAGATCAGATACAAGGTTTCCCGTTTAAGATGAAATTATTACTACTTAAAACTTTTTTCTCAAAGAGAAATGCAGTAAAGGGAACATTCTCTTGCAAGAGGCAGGGGCTACACTAGAGGAGAGAAGTAGTGTAAATGGTGCTTGCTTAGCAGGAGGGAGGGATGAAGTCCTAGACCTGCACCAGGCAAAATGTGGCTTAAGGTCACACACATTGTTTTTCTTTACAGCGACATGATTGCCACAGACAGTTAGGGCTTGGACAGCCCAGCTCCAGGAAATGATGTAAATGTGGAGAAAAATAAAATATTTTGTGCACAAATGCTTCCCTTCATGTTTTTGTGATTTTTTTTTTTTTTTTTCTTGGTAAGTAATAGCCCCAAATGGAAAACATCTAACTATGGTTAAGAAAATATCATGATCTAATTAGACGAGATGTCTGCAGATTGCGGTCTTGGGAAGCTGTTTATTATATATGACTAAGTGAAAATAATTGTGAGGCGAAATTGCATGTGTGATGTGATCTGCACACACGGAAAATGTGCTGAGAAAAAGGTTCTGAGCTCTCAAGACTGTGACTTTTTTCTGACTGATTTTTTTTTTTTTTTTTAGTTGTGGTTTTACAGTTGTTCTTGTGCATCTGCAGATTTCTCCAACTATGGATGGAAACAGCTCAGTGTCTAGAGGGAGGATCTGAAATTTTTCAGGGCAGGAAGGGGACTTCTTCTGTTTGGAGTATGTATGGATTTCTTTCTTGTGATTCAGCTAGAACATCACAACTACTTACATAACATTTATACCTGTATTCTGAATAATAGATGATGAAAAGCATTTTGAAAATGTCCAATGGCCATATGCAAATATAATATATTACTCAGTAACATAAATTCATAGAAAGGGCTTGAGGACTTGTGGAATTTAATGTCTGTGTAAGTGCAACTCGTTCTGGCTTTTCTAATGATTGGTGAACCTATTTCATTTCATAGTGAAATGTGTTATTTTAGCTTTTAAAAGTCTAATGTAAATTCTGAAACACATAAGTTGTTCCAGAAGCAACAAATCTATGTTTAGCAGAACAGCCCTGTGCTTTAAGCGTGTATTTCTCCCCAGTGGCTTGGAGTGAATTGCACAATGAGGAAGCAGCATCCAGCTAGGAAGGGCAACATCCCAGATACCACACTGTTGCAAAGAGCAGGAAGGTGTAAAGCTTTGTGAAGAGCGGCTCTGGGAATTGGAAGGAGCAGGAACCGCCCAAACACAGTGCTGCCCTGAATACTCTGCCTTGGCTGAGTCTGAGATTGCTCTTCCTTCTGGGCATGGCAGTGCATGCATATAATCCCAGCATTGTTGGGCTGAGGCAAGGGGACCACTGGAAGTTCAAGGTCAGCCTCGGCAGCATAGGGACACCCTGTCTCACCTGTGCAACCTCCAACTCCCTCACTCACGCCTGCAAAAGATTGCTTGTCTTATCCACAAAGATGGAAAGAATTCAGGGCTGGATCGTAGTGCGGACAGAGATAGAGCACTTGTTTAGCATTCGTGGAAACAGTTCAACCCCCAATACTGCAGAACAAAAAAGGAAAGGATTTCTTTTAATGTGCAGACACTTTTTAAAAAGATGAGATCTCAGTTGTTGATTCTTTGAGGATTTCTCATGCAGTTTGGTTTTGTTCATGAACCCTCTACCTACCCCTAACTTAAGTCTCTTTAAGATTTTTACCTTCTTTCTCCTTCAGTAGATTTAGTGTTGCTGTTTTAATATTTAAGTCTTTGATCCATTTTGACTTTAGTGTATGGTGACAGACATAGGCATATGAAAAGTCAAGTTTGTCTAGCATCATTCATTAAAGAGGCTATCTTTCTTCCAGTGAGTATCTTTGGCCTCTTTGTCAAAGAGTATGTGGCTGAGTTGTGTTTGTAGTTGTATTTGCATCTCCTAGTCTGTTCCACTGATCCTCAGGCCTTTTTTTTTTTTTTTACACCAGTACCATGCTAATTTTATCACAGTAGCTTTGTAGTATAATTTCAAGTCAGCAATTGTAATGCCTCCTGCATTTCCTTTGTTGCCCAGGATTGCTTTTGCTTGCTATGGCTTCTTCTGGTTCCAGATGTATTTTAGGAATTTTTTTTCTAGATCTGTGAGGCATACTAATGGTTTTTTAATCAAGATAGCATTGAATCTATATATGAAGTTTTGGAGTGTGGCCATTTCGCAATGTTGGTTCTTCCTATCCACGAGTAAGGACTTATCTTTTCATTCTCTGAAATCCTCTTTGATCTCTTTTATAGGTAAATAAATGGATGTAACTGGAGACCAGTACTCATAAGTGAAATAAATCAGACCTGCATGTGAAAGCATATTGTCTTACTAGGTGTAAGAACCTGACAGTAAAATCTGAAAGGTACAATTGATATTGTGAAAGGGAATATCTGTTTAAAGGAAAGGAACAAATGCGATGAGAAAAAGGGCAAAAGAAAGAAGGAAGAGAAAATCATTTACGTGTATATACAGGATGGCTGGGATCATTGTACTGCTGATTTCTGCTGGTCTATTAAAAGGAACAGTTAATGCTTAATTTTTTTTCTTTTTTAATTTCTTATTCCTTTTATTTATTTATTTTTTTTGTATTTTAGGGAAGCATCTACAGGGTGTTTAAAGTCTCACTACTAGATCGGACTTGCAGTGATCTGCCTGTTTAAAGCCTCCCAAGAGCTGGGATTACAGTGCATCACCACATTCAGTCTCAATTGCTGTCTCAGTGCCCCCCCCAGGGGTGGGGTCAGCACTGCAGGCCTGGGGATAGAATCCCTGGCCCTTGTACCTGCTTGTAGGCACTTTTAATTCCCTGAGCTATTTGGCCCACCCTCTAATAACTTTTTCCCCCAATTTCACATGCTTATCGCTGGTAATCTAAACAACTAATTTGAAGATAGCATTATGGAATACAACAAACATTGTTGAATTCCAATTTTGTTTAGTGAAATTCATGACATAGACGGCTTGCACCCATGACTCTGATTTTCTTTCTGATAACTGATAACTTCTGATAACTGATAACCATTTGCTTTTTTGTTTATTTGGTGGTACTGAGGATTGGACCCAGGGCTTTCACCAGAGCTGCTTTTTGCTTCCCATCCTTAAAAATTGTTTTGAGAAGTGCCTCACTAAGGAGCTCAGGCTGACTCAGACTCTGATCCTCTTGCTTCAGCCTGCCAGAGTGCTGGAGTTAGGGTGGGCACCCCATGGAGGCTTTGCTCCAGTAAGTAAGAGTCAATTAGTTGGGCACTTCTTTGTGAGGGTGCCCTCATCCCCATCATCTGTGGGACAGGGCAGCCCCCAGGCACCCAAATACATCTGAGGAAGGATTAATGACTTTGATACATTTTCCAGGAAATGTTCATTATATTTTGGGATTTATTTTTTAATGAAATATGATTGATTGAGTTTATTGGCTTTCCACTGAGCTATGTCCAAAGTCCTTTTTATTGTTTGTTTGTTTTTAAATTTGAGATAGGGTCTCATTAAATTACTCAGACTGGACTGGAACTTGGAATACTCCTGTCTCGACCTACCCAAGTGTTGGAATTGTGGGTGTGTAGCACTATGTCTGGCTAAAACAGTCAGTCTTAGGCTGTTGTATGAGTTTTACTTTGAAAAACATACACACACTACACTAAAAATTCACATGCCATCTCCTTCTTCCTTCTGCTCGTCTTTCTCTCTTGCCTTCCCTCCTTTTTCTTCTTCTGAGACAGGGTCTCACAGTATAGCCAGGCTCGACTGGAACTCACAGCAGTCCTTCTGCCTTAGCCTCAAAAGTTCGGGGATTATGGGCGTGTGCCGTCACACCCAGCTGTCAAATTATCTTCACAACAAAAAAACAGTGCCACCTTCTTTCCTGCACAGGCTTTCAGTGTCCTGAGCCTGAGGCATTCAGGCTGCTGCTTTTTAAATTTTTTTTTATTTTTTTGCAGAACTGAGGATTGAACTCAGCTCCTCACGCTTGCCAGGGAAGTACTTATTCCACTGAGCCATCTCCCAGCCCCAGGCCGCTGCTTTCTAAGGTCTTCAGAGATAATTTTTTCCTTTATTAGCAGACATAAATCTACCCTGTTATTTTTCCAAGTTAAATAGCCAAAAGAATTACTTTTTGTGTTCTTTAAACATAGGGTGGGTGTAATTTATCTCGTATTCTAAAGCTGTTATTTTCTGAGGGTCATGTCTCTGGCACAGTACGCCCCAGTTTTGGCATGGATTTGGTATGTTTTTGGGCAAGTCAGCTGGTGCTTTGTGAGCAGCTATTAATCTAGGCCTCGGTTCTGTGTATATGCATGATTTCTTCAGAGGACTTATGGCAGAATTAGCTAAATGCTTTCACTACAAGAGTTTACAAAACCACCTAATTAATTGATAACCATTGAGCCAACGGCTTTGCTCCATGGGTGGAATTCCACTGATATCTCCACTGCTAAAGAGCAGGCTCTGCTTTCTCCCAGAGGAAGCAAATGCAGAATAACTCCACTTGCAGAGCCACTCATGAGGGGTGTCCGTGGGCCCTGTGTTTCTGGCACACAAGACTATCACTGTCTTCCACGGGTAAACAGAGAGGCACTTTATTGCCACCAGACAAGACCCCCATTCATGATCTCCTCAAGCCCATCGCACATGCAGAAGCTGCCGTTGAGGCCCTGCCATGCTGCGTTGCACAGAGCCGTTCTGTTCCTTGAAATATTAATTTGCAAACTCAGCAGTTGCTGAAAACCAGCCCTAGTTTCCTTCAGAGGTGGAAAGACCTGGGGAGGAGTGGAGGACTTCCTCCCGTGTGTGTGTGTGTGTGTGTGTGTGTGTGTGTGCGCGCGCGCGCATGCGCACATGCAGGCGTAGTTGGGGACAAGTGCCAGGCAGGTGTCACAGAAGCCAGTTGACGCCCACTCACCGCGCACAGGTGCAGGTGGGTGAGGAAGAACCCAGAGGGTTTTCACTAGTGCTGGTGGCTGTGGGATGCAAAGGAGGAGTCCTTCTGTGGGAGTTCAATTCAGACTTTGATGCTACTACATTCAGGCTATGGGATCTGTGGTGGGACAAAAAGTCTTAACAGTGATTTTCTTCTCTTCATAGAAACTCAGGAAGGTGGGGTTGGGGAGATGGCTCAGTACAAGGGGGAGTGATAGGAAGACGAAAAATTCCTTTTAGTCCAAAGTAATTAATCGTTCTCCTGCCCCTTGCATTCTTGGAGAAATGGTGTGTGTTCAATTATGTTCATAAATGCAATCATAGAAATTGTTTCATGTTGCACTTTTTCTTTTTGCATGTAAATCACATGCATCCTTTTCCACTGGCTCATGTGGGGCCAGCTTCTTGGCCACATGTCAGAAAGGCATGGTTCTTCGTCTATGGCAGATTAAGGAGCTGTTTAGTTTTGCTCTTGCAAGGCTACTGTACAGACCCAGCAGATGCTACTGCCCCTGTCCTCCTCTTCTTCCTCCTCCTCCTCATCTCCTAAAAACCCCTAGGCCTCCTCTGCAGGTGCCCGAGAGGCTCACTGTGAGGGCACTGTTCCCATCCTCTTATGCCATCTCTGCCTCTGGGTACCAAGTCCTTCGCAAGCGGTGGCCCTTAGCTTTTTCTGGGTCTCCTCTGTCCAGTCATCATCTTCATCCACGTGCTCCCAAGTCTTGCTTTCTGAGCCTGGTTCCTTATTCTTGAAACTGGCCTTTTATTGCTTCCACCTCTTGGAGACGGTGGCTTCTGTTTCCTGCACTGTCACCAGGCTCCGCTTCAGTGATGTTATACCATTTCCTCCTTCATCATTACCTGGAGCCAATCCAGCCCTCACTAAATCCAGGTCCCCTTTCCTGGAAGGCTGTGCTTGCAGCTAAACAGTGTAGGAGTGGACCCTCTGCTGACTCCTGGACTCTGTGTTGGCGGTCTGAGGACCTGCTTGTATCTTGGGTTTTCCTGTCCTGCTGGCTGCTGCACATGCCCATGGTGGCATCTGCGTGTCTCGGCACTGCCAAGACCAAGACTCCATGGACCAGCACCGTCCTTTGCTGTGATGCCCATGCTCAGGTGAGCTCCTGACATAACAGTGTGGACGCTGCTGGGCCCACTGTCTATTGCCATGGCAACCTAGGAGCCCTGTGCACCGGGTCCCTATCCGTATGTCAGGCACCATGGACCTGAATCATGCAGTTGCTGAAGACAACGCCGGAAACATCTTCCTTCCCTCCTTTCTTTCTTCACTACCATCAGCTCCCCTTGAAGTGACCTTTAGAGGCCATAACGGATTGTATTGAATAAGTTGTCTACTAGTTTTGGAAATATTGCTATTTTAGCAATCAATATTGTATTGCTATTTAATGGTAAGCCTTTCAACCTATGAGTGTGGGATGTTTTTCTATTTGTATGGATTGTCTTTAATTTCTGTGATGACATTTTGGAAGTTTGCAGTGTACAAGTCTATTTATTTATGCGTTTGGTACAGGGTCTTGCTACACAGCTCAGACTCATAGTTCTCCTTCTAGCTCAGCTTCCCCAGCCAGTGCTGGGGCTGCATGCTCCACCACGCCTGGTTTTGGTGGTTGGCACGGTGTGCCCGGGGCTGGCACAGCATGCACTACTGGGGATGAAAACTGAGTACTTTCACTTGCCAGCGAGGTACTTAGTATCTCCCCAGTCCTTCAGTATACAAGTCTTGCATAGCCATTGTTAAATCTGTTCCTGAGGATTTTATTCTTCTTCATGTTTTAGAGTATATTTCATGTAAGAGCATATACTTTCTATTTATTCTATTATCTATTTCCAATTTCTTCCTTTTGCCGGCAATGCTTATACCATTAAATGTAATTACTGAAACCTGGAATTTATGTCCTTCCTTTGATTATTCCTCCCAGTGATCAGGTCTTTTAAGATCCTCCCTGTTCCTGCCTTTGCTTTTCCTTAGTTGTTATTAAATCACTAGTTTCTATTGTATCTTCTTAGTTGTGTTTTTGTTGATTTAATTCCATCTTTTGGAGTCTTTTTGTGGTCTTCCCAAGAGTTAGGCCTTGCTGCAGACCGAACTCTCCTTATAGGATTCCCACTGAGGCCACGCTGAATGGTCCACACAGAAAGCTGGGAATGCTTTGTGTTCTGAGAACAGTCCCTTGAGGAGCTGTCGGTGAATGCCTTGGTAGATGTGTTCTTTTATATAGTGAACCTCAGGCCCCTTTCCCCTGCAGTGCTATACTCTACAGATATTTAGTGAGGTAAGGTTTCTAATAGTTATGTCACCAGCCTTCCCTCCCAGCTGGCAGAGGGGAAGGTGGCGCTGGGCATGGTCCAGGCACTGTCACTTGCCACCCTCTCCCCAGCCCGTCTGTCCTTTGACTGCCTGTTGCCTTCTCTGGCTTCCCAGGTATCTTCATCCGGCCGAGTCTGCTGCTCCCTGGGCCACCAGTTACCTCTGGCTCTGGCGATCTTCCCCTGAGCTCCATGCTGACACCTTGTGTGACAGAAGAGTCTTTGGATGCCCAGAAGCTGAGCAGGACCCCAGGCCTGGCTGCAGGACTCTTCCTCTGCCCCCTCCAACCTGCTCACAGGTAACAAAGAATTTGGAAAATGATGCCTGTGAACCTTCTGTTGTCGTCTCCCAATAGGGTGATGGCAATCTGGCCTGTGAGGGCTTTTCAGTCCTCTTCAACCCCAGCATTTAAGGCAGTTTCTCAGCAAGTCTATTTCAGTTTTAAGGGCTGTCCCCAAATACTTTATGTTAAGCTATTGGAGAATTAGTGCTTCCTCCCCACCTTTTGTAAAAATATATCCCTTTGGGAGCCTACATGTGTTTGTTTACAGGTCTACCAACTTATCTGTTCATTTTTGTGAGTCACCAGTATAGCCACTTTCAGCTCTCCAAATGTATCTGTTTCTACCTGCCTACAAATACGTTCCACTAGGTTTGCAGTGCATGCTGGGAGCCGATGACCTGCAAACCCCACCTTGCTTCCTGTTTCATCTCCCTCCGTCTCCTGTGCTCAGACCCCTTTCCCATCTCCACACACCCTCCCTCCCGTTGCCTATCATACATCTTTTATTTTGCTCTTTGAGGTTTAGACTTTGGATTTCTCTCCTAAGAGGGATCATAAGACACTGTTCATGGGTCTGATTCGTGTCACTTCACATGGGCTCGAGATGCAGCTGTTTTCCTCCAAATGACTCAGCCGTGTCCTCGATGACTGTGTAGTACTTTATCGTAGACTTAGTGCTTCACAGAGACCCTACACATCCTCACGTGTACTAGATGGTATTGCTTGTCACGTATCGGAGATGGGGCACAGGCTGAGGAGGTCACAGCATCAAGGAACCACCGGTTTTTGAGGTACATACACATTTCTAAGTCAGGACTTCACCAAGCACAGCTGCAGGAGACCGTTAGCTGGAGGTGTGTGGGGAGCTGATGGCTCTCAGAAGCCATTGTGTTACCCAGGGCTCAGCTATTGTGGAGAAGAGAAACAGTAGGCCAAGAATCACAGGAGACTGTTTGCAGCTTCAACTGGAGCAGTCCATTGACCAGGAGGGATTTAAACTTGAAATATTCCTGGCTCAGCCTCCCAGAGTGATGTGCTGAAATGACAAGTCTGTGACATCATGCTAGGCTTCTATGGAGTTTAAGCAAAGGAAGAAAGAAATTTACATTCCCCCTTCTGGTCTCTGGTTGGAAAGAAGCTATAGAGGCGGGGCGTGTTGAAAGCTTTCCTTCAGGGGTACAGAAAGAGACAGTGTCAGCATGCTTTCTGGGGAGCAGAAGCAGAGAAAGAAGACCACTTTCTGAATATATTTTGAAGATAGAGCATGTAAGATACCAGGATAGTCAGGCGTGCTTTTACAACCCTATAATCCCAGTACTCTGGGAGGCTGAGGCAGGGGGATTGGGCTACGCGGTGATTTAGCAAGATCCTATTTCAAAACAAAAAAATAGGATGTAGCTCAGTGAAAAGAGCGTGGGGTCCATCCCTGAGACCTAAAGGAAACACGCCGGTAGAAGCAAAATCAAGATGCCTGCTCAGAGTGGCTGTGGACGGACTTGAGAGGCAGGAGCAGTCTGTCTGACGTCCAGTCACTCAGTGTGAGCAGTCACATTGATCACTTCAGGAAGGCTGTCGCCTGTGAAGGTTTAGGTACAAAGGAGGTAAGAAGTCGCTGTGTGCACACGCTGAGGGGAAGATCAGCGTGCAGCAGCGGGTGGAGATGCGACAGGACAGTCAGGTCCAAGGTGAGGGAAGGGGGGGGTCTGAAGGAATAAAAGCAGAAGGGCTCGATTCCCCAGAGAGAAGGCAGGGTGAAGATGGCCTGGGACAAGGGGCCCGGGACCAGGGGCTGGTGGGAAGTCAAGTCAGTCAGGGAGACTAAGAGGTCAGATGATAAGCATGGGGGAGGGGAAGGGAACACAGTGAGGGGCGGGACCCAGTGAGTAGGGGGCTGGTCCTGTTTAGTGGGAGACCGTTAGGTGACTGTGTAGAGGACAGTGGCTGGGAGTACGAGAGGGATGGGTTGGGACTGAGGGCAGAGGGTTCTGGCGATTGGCTTGGACAAGGCCTGCAGTTGTGATACGCAGGTGGGAAGCTGTGGTCCTATGGGGGTTCCTCTCTCTCTCTCTCTCTCTGTCTCTCTCTAGGGAAATGGCCTGCTCTGTAGCAGGGATGCTCAAATTGGGTGGCCACAGATGAAGCCCTGATGCGGGTGGCAGCTGGGCCCCCGGAGGTGGAGGCGCATAGTAGGCCCAGTGTGGAGCCATGCTTTGGCTGAGCTGTGCAGGAGGCTCTGTGTGTTCCTTCTCCCGTCACGCAACTGTAACACATTTTCATTTTGGGACACAGACTCCAGGCGCCTCACCCCTGTGCTAACCCTGGGCAACTATGGTGGACCAGGCCCCAAGACTTCACTGCCACTGAGTCACATGGCTAGGACAATGATGAGGTAAAAGTTGGTGTCTGAAGCTGCTTCCCACTCCCTCTGCCGTTGCTTGGACAGCCTGTGCATGGTGACTTTTGGCTTTCCCTTGAACTTAACCTTACGGATGACCACATCCCTGCCTTCCCGACTGGCTGGATTGGAGACAGGTACTCAGCCAGCCCCAAGGGCAGAGGTCAGAGCATGGCAAGCACAGTCTGGGGCACACAGCGTGTAGATTTATTCCTGCGTCTCCCCACGGGGTCTCCTTACCCCAGCCTGGGACCTACTGTTTGGGAATCTGTCCCAGGCGGAGTCCGAGAGCTGTGAAATGGCTTCATAGTCACAAAGGATTCATGGGGCACAGGCCCAAATACCAGGGAATGACATTCCAGAACAAACAAAGATATTTTTAATGTTTAAGATTGAAGTGCAACAGCTCTTTTGGCTGCCAACACCCCCAATTCATACTTCCAAGATTGAAATAGCTGAATCAGAAATAATTTTTTGATTTTTTTTTTTTTTTTTTTTTCCTCCCCATCATTGGTTAAAAAGAAAAGGAGCGTTGGCCCAGCCTTCGCGTGACTCTGTCTGGGAACAGCTGGCGCTCAGAACAACAGCTGTTTGTTCCCTGAGGTGGCAGAGCTTCTCTGGGCTGCTGGTCCTAAGGGGCAAAGGACATTTGAACAACACCAGCCAGGAATGGAAACATCAGTGCGGCCAGCACGCTCTTGGGTGCGGCCTGAAGCTGATGCCATGGTGTACCCTGAAGTGGGCTGCCAGGGTTAGGGTACTCCACGTTTAGCTCAGTTTCATTTTGTTGTTGGGATTGTTTTGGGATGCTTTGGAAGGTTTGGGCCATTTGCAAGAGCACACTGCTGCGAACCGACTGTGTAAGTGTGCTAGGGCGCACATGTACCCTGGTGGAGCGTGGAGACCCCAGGGAATGGCACAGAACATGGGTGCCTGTGGGTACAGAGCTAACCTACACGCTCAGGACTCAGTATCTACCGTGTCCGAGGTCACCCGTGGACAAAGCTGTGTGAGGAGGGACAGGCAGTCTTCTGCTTTTGGAAATGGCCAGAGTCAACCTTGAGCATGGCCCGGAGTCAAAGAGCACCACTGAGAAATAGCTGCTGGGGGACAGCAGGTGGCTTCCCTTGCATCAGAGACCTTGAGCTTGCTGAGGGTGAGGTGAGGCTCAGAGACAGAATCCAGACCCAGTGCCCAGACTGAGTGCTTGGCAGCCTCGGCAGTTAGAAGGGGACTTGTGAACGGAACGTACAGGGCTTCACGGATTCCCAGGGCGTTGCGGGGCTCAGTTTGTTGGACACTCCTGGCTAGTAGGAGCAGCTGGGAGGAATAAAGACTTAAAAGGACAGACTTGGCAAAAATGAATATATTTCTCTCTGATTTTAAAATTACAATTTTTTTTTTTCTTTTTGAGATGGTGTCTCACTGTATAATTCGAGCTGGCCTTGAAATCTGTATATAGCCCAGGCTGGCCACAAACTTGCAGCGATCCTCCTGCCTCAGCCTGCTGAGTCTGGGATTATAGGCACACACACACACACCACCATGGCTGACCAGTTTTGCTTTTGTTTTCCCCAAAGGATAATAAGAAAATATCCTCTGAATTCACACAAATTTATGGAGATGTCAGGCAGCACTTATCACTTCACAAAGAACTTCTAATTTTAGCTACTTTTAACATTGCTTTAGTAAATATTAATGAGGAAACCATTAGTGTTTTGCCCTTGTAATTTGTTCTCAAGTTCATAATGTGATTCCGTTGCCTCAGTGTTATTTTTATCTTAATTTTAGTGTGCGATTTCTGTTCCGTACTGTGAAAGTTTTCATATTCTTCTATAGCTTCTTTCTATAGAAAGTAAAATATATGCACATATAGAAAAACTTTTTTGAATTTTAAAATGAGATGCAATCTTTACTGGTAGAAGGTAGGTCTGATGGGTCTAAATGGTTTGACTGTGGACTTAGCTAAATCTGCAAATAAAGTTGACAAACATGTAGATGAAGCATTTTTATAGTCAATTCGCACGTTAAGGGCTTTCTTTCCAACCTCTTTCTGAGAGTGTTGAAACAAGGTACTTCTAAGGGGACAAGTAATGAGTATAATTAAGTTATTTATAAACTCTTCCTACAGTCTTCTGGTGTGTTTCCCAGAAATTAAGCCTTGAATGAATAATGTTTTGGTATTAAATTCTTGCACATCTTGTGGTTTCCAGAGGTTGTGGGAAAATCTGCTGATTAGATTGTCAGCTGATTGCTAAAATTAGTTTCTAGTTTGTTTTTCTAGGATTTGGGGCTCATATGTGGAAAACGTTCAGAGTTGAGTTTTCTTTTTGCAATGCGCCATCAGTCCTAACTACGTATTGATGTGAAATTGTAGTGAAGTCATTATATTTATAAAAAGAATGATATTGAATTGAATCTTACTATAAATGCAGTAATACTTATTTATTGGGAACCAAAACTTCAGAAAAAAACTCCAAATTATCTTAAATTTTTGAGCCATTTTAAAAAAAATTTAAAAATAAAACTTGTCCTACTGGGTAGTTCATGCTGTCCTTGAACTCACTATGTAGCCCAGGCTGGGCTTGAACTCATGGCAATCCCCCTGCCTCAGTCTCCCAAATGATAGGATTATAGGCTGTGCCACTATGCCCAGCTCTTTAAAATTAAAATATATATATATATATACATATATATGTATATATATGTGTACATATATGGGTGTGTATATATGTATACATATATGTGTGTGTGTGTTTGCAGTACATGATTACGTTCATTGTGGAGAATGTTGCATATAGATAAGATGCCTCAATTCTTTTTTTCCTATTACCTTAAACTTCCTTTAAATAGATGTTTTTTTGGGGCCAGGGAGATGGCTCACTAGAATAAGTGCTTGCCTGGCAAGGGCAAGGGCCTGAGTTCAATACACAGTTCTGCCAAAAAAAAAAAAAAAAAGTTTTTTGCCATCATTGGATTCATTTATGGATTTTATAAGTCCCTTCAGGGTCCACTACACAGCTTGGACGCATAGTGATCCTCCTGATTTCTGCCTACCAAATGCTGGGATTACAGGTGTGCACCCCATGCCTGGACTCCATTGCTGGCTCAGGGTGCCGGGGCTGGGGCCAGCAGGGCATGTGGTGCCGGGGATCCAACCCTGGTGCCTGCATTTACAGAGGCAAGTGCTTAGTCCACTGAGCTATACCGCCGGGCCTATAAGTCCTTTTTCTTAGTTCACTGAAAAGAAAAAAGTTTACCATTTGGATCTAAGAAATGTACCTGAATTTTAGTTATATTTATGTTGTTTTGATCAATTATATTAAATAATAATTGTAATTCTAGTAGTATTTTATGTTGAGAGCCAATGGTAACATTTTTTAAAAAATAATAAAATATTCTTTGTTATTTTAAAAACATTTTAAAGCTTCCAGTAAGAAAATACAAAGAATTGGGTGGTATTTTGGAAACTTAAAGATTTTGCTGGAAGCGTGAGAATGGTGATAAGGTTTCTCAGAGATACAGATGTGTTATAAAACTTCTGTCAGAGAGAAGTTTATGCAAACTAAATATAAATGATGTGCCAGAAATTACCCTTGTTTTCAACTGTGGTTGACTTATTTTTACAAACACATATTTTCAGGATATCAGAAGTTGTATTTTTTCAAGTATGTGTTTGAAATTCATATGCTACTATTTGGGTTAGCTTTGGAATGTAAAAGGGACTGTACGTGTTTTTTATATTTATTTTAACCTGTACTCAAGACAAAAGCAAAAAAAAAAAAAAGAAAGAAAACCCAGGAAAATTTCTGGCTGTGGACCAAATGGGGTCCCCAGGAAGTAAAGCTGGAAGTGGACATTGAAGGCCAGAGGCCCACCCTGCCAGGTTATTTTATGGGACCTTTATCCTATAAAATCTGAATTTCTTCATTGTAAAGAAAAGACTCAGAAATGCTTGGTGAGGGTCAGATATATTGTAGGATGGGGAAGTTCCAAAGGCGTAAGTTACGCTGCAGTATTAGTCACTTGAGTATAGTGGGCCAACACTTGCTTGCTTTTTCGGTTTCCATAGCAACACCCTGAGGTAATTTACCAACCCTAGCGCCTTCCTTAGCTTGTGATTCGCAAGGTGGGAAGTACAAGCGCCTGCGCCAAATCTACTCACCTCATTGTAACACAACAGAGGGCATCACGTGGTGACACAGAAGGAGCTTGCCAGCCAGGGATTTTACTCTTCCCTGAGCCTGCTAAAGCCCTGCTGGGACCCTACTGTCATGGCCTCATCTTCTGTCCCCTCTGTGAGGGCTTCTCCAGAACCACCAGCTTGTTAACGTAGGCAGCACGTTGGTGGCATATGGCTGTTGGAAGACACCTTCAGATTGTAGCAGGCTGAGAACGAAAAGCAAGTGAGGAGATGTCTTGAGGTCCCACCAGGAGGACTGAGGAGATTTTAAGGAGGCGGGTATGTGCCTGTCCGGTGCAGTCATGCCACACCTGGAAACATTAAAGGATCCAGACTACTTACTGTTGGAGAGCAGTGTTATACATGCAAGGAGGGCTAGCACTTGATGGGTGGCCTTACACATTCTAATCTCTGCAAAGAGAATGTACATATATTTAGTGTATTTGGTAGAGTCTCACTCTTCTCAGACTCTTAGTGATCCTCCATGCTTGGACTCTGGTGCCAGCTCAGTGTGCCCTCAGGTGTGGCTGGCATGGCATGTGGTGCTGAGGGTCAAACCCTAGTCCCTCAGCTTGCCCAAGCAGGTTCTTAGTCCACTGAACTATCTTGCTGGCCGTTAGCGAGGATATTCATGTGGTAACAGAGAGCTGTGGGAATTTTGGGGTATGGCCCTGGGATGTCTTCCAGCATAGCATTCCAGGGAGGTGCATTTTATTTTCAGGCTCCTAGCAGCAAGCACATTGGGGCACTGTCCAGAAGCCGAGGGGCGCAAGAAACAACTCATAGGTTTTTCCTATTGTAAATTAATCTCCACGTTTTATCAGTCTGTGTAAGGCTGTGTACAGTGCAGAGCTTCCCACCCTCCAGCTGAGCAAGCTGAAGCCAAAGGACCTTGCTCAAGGTGGACCAGCTGGTCACAGGATGCAGGGGTTGGAGTAGGCCCTGTACACACTCAGCAGAGGCTTAGGAAATCCTGGACACTGCTGATGCAGAGTGAAAGTGATTGACGTCTACAACACACTGAGGAACCCAGACAGGCATGGGTATTGGGAGTAGGGTGGAGTTGTTTCTGGATATTGGGTTTTGAGAAGCCCTTTCTGTAGTGTCAACTGGTGCTTTTTGTGCTTCAGCAGAGAGCTTGAAGGGTGGAGATACAGCTTAGTGGCACAGTGAAGACAGACAAGGAGTGAGAGAGACAGAGACAAAGAGACAAGGAGAGAGAGATGGAGATAAAGACAGAGACAGAGTGAGGTCTGCAGCCTCTTGAGCCTTCCCTCAGTGGGAGCAGATAAAGTGATATGTGTCAAGAACAAATGGATAGCATTGCAGAGTTCTGCAACAATGTGTGAAGCCCAGTAGTCGACCAGTGTGGTAGGAGCAGGAGAGCTGGCAGGGGCCCTGGGTGCCACCCTTGACTGCACAGTGCTGCAGAAGTCTCTTTCAGGTTCCTTTGGCCTAACACAAGTCCAACACGGTGGTCCAGGCTGAAGTCCATCCATAGGACACTGGTATGCTCAGACAAAAAAAGGAAGTGAAAACAGAGGTTTTGAAAACTGAGAAGGAGGACCCTACTGTGATGAACTTGCTGTGGTCCATAAAGACCAGATATAAAGGTACTGGGAAGCAGGAAGTGTTGTCTACCAATTGCTCCAGAAAGCGGAGAGTGACTATCCTACCTACAGCTACTTGAAGGGGGGACAACAGTACAGCTCACCGTATCTATTTGTTCTATGTCTATCAATTCAACCAACAGCACGTGAAAAATATTTGAAGATATTCTATCTATAGTGAACATTCCAGTGTTTTCTATTTGTTGTTTTGTGAAGAAAAGTCTACCGACAATGTAAGTGATGTTTACTATAAGAATCTAGAGATGATGCAAAGTGTGGGGAGGTGATGTCTAGGACTTTCGTATCTACAGTATTTTGTATTTGGTGTCTCTTGTAGATTCCAGGAAAATCAGAACACTTCCAGGAGGGTGGAGAATACTTTCTGGTTCCGTGGTCTGGGGCAGTCCTTCTGGAGTGCCGGAATTGGAGGGTGGCCTCTGTGTCAGGGACACTGTGCGGACAGGTCTGGCTTTTGCAGCACAAAGCTGTGTCCTGGCCAGGGTGATGGAGGGGTAGAGGTGTGGATGTTTGCCAGTGCTTTTCCAAAGCCTTGAACTTGGCAGGATACAGCAAGCTATGCTTTCTTTACGTTTTGCTGAAAAGTCAGTAGTGGGGTTTTGGAATCCGTTCATGAGCCTTGTTCTTTATTGTAATCGAGTTTCAACTGTTTACCAGGGGTGCCTCCAAGGCAGGGAGGCACATGGCAGAGGGGCTCCAGTTCATGGCAGCAGAAGACACTGAAGCAGTGAGGAGAGGGGGGGGAGGGGAAGGAGGGAGGGAGGGGGAGGGGAAAGACACAGAGAGAGTGAGAGAGAGAGAGAGAGAGAGAGAGAGAGAGAGAGAGAGCAGCCTCTTCCTGTCCCTCATACTCTATCTAATCTATCAAGATTAGGGTGATGCCATTCCAATCAGTGGGCTGATCTAGCGTTTACCCAGCCTTAATTTCAGCCTCCTTAATCCAAACATTGACCTGTGAATCAATCACACACTCTAGATGCAGCCACCTCTGAAAAAACTGTGCCCTCTGACGGCCCTGGGCGGATATCTAGATACCAAGTGGAACACTTGGGTGTAGGGTGTTCTGACACAGCAATGGGAGAAAAGTAGCTAAGATTCAGCCGAATGAGTGAGAGGGTGGGGCCTGGCTGAGGGTGGTCCCTGGGCTGTGACTTGGAAGGGTGCGTTCTTGTCCCTGACTCACCATTCTCTCTAGGCCTCTTGTTGCCATGGGTTGAGCAGTTTTCTTCAAGCCCTTCTGCTGTAGTATTTGTGCCTCGAAGCCAGTGAACTGTGGACTGAGCCTCTAAAACCATGATGGGGCATGAGCCTGTCCTTCTTTAAAAGTCATGGACAACGTGTGTTGCGTCCCAGCGATGCACATGTGCATGAGACCTTCCTATTCTAATCATTGCTTTTAAAGATGTGACGTTATTATGTATACATAGGAAATGCATAGGTACCCTGGCATTGACATGAGCCTCTTGATGTTTTGCAGCCTTGAAGTCTCACTTTACCCTGAGCTACGTGCCAGTCTTCCCTTGAAATGCTAGGCTGTCTCTTTTTTTTTGTGGCTGACTCAACCCACCCTGGGCGCTGGGCTGGCACAGCATGTGGGCATTGAACCCTGGTCCCTGTGCTTTGCTTAGGCTTGCCTAAGCAGGCACTTTAGACCACTGAGCTAGCTCTCTGGCCCCAGTCTCTATTGTTAATCTGTATGATTTCAGTCATCAGTAATGACATCGCAGTGTGAGGGACCTTGTCATCCTGTGCTCTCTGTTCATAACCTGGTCACCCTGTCCTGTATCTCTAGATTTATGTGGTTCAGCTATGTATCAGATTTGATACGGATGTCATTCTCAGGGTGTCTTAGGCTGTAATTTCTGCTGTCTCAAAGCAGCTGTTCTAATGTTTTGTGCCCTTGGTCCATAAATGCACTTACTGCCTTGATTAAAAACCTAAGAAGAGCTGTTGAGCCAAAGGAAGGTGAATTAATGATCACATTTTACAGGAAATCACCTTCGTAATCTCCAAGCTGTAGTCCTGTCGGGAGTGAGTAGCTGCCACCAGTAAATACGTTTCTTTTAAAAGTCATGCTTTCGTTATCACCATTTGTGATATTAACAGACTTCTTAACTTTTGTCAAATTAACATTATGCTGAATTTAAAATACCCATCGCGTCGTACCTCTTTTTCTTTCTTATTTTAATGTATTTGGTACAGGGTCTCACTACGCAGATTGGACTCCTCGTGATTCTCTTGTTTTCAGCCTCCCCAGCACTGGGATTACAGGTGTGCACCACCACCCCCGGACTTGGTGGCTGGCTCAGTGGGCCCAGGGGCTGGGCTGGTGCAGCCGGTGGTGCCAGGGATTGATCCCAGGTCCCTGCGCTTGCCTAAGTAGGTGCTCAGTTCACTGAGCTATCTCACCAGCCTGTGTCCTACCTCTTTTGATGACTTTAATGAAGATTTGCTTCGACTGTTAAGACATGACTACGTTTGTGCCTTTGGCCTAGTTTTCCATTGGATTGTTTTTTTTTTTTTTTTTCATGGATTTGTAAACGTTCTTTGTGGATTCTGAGGCCTCCTTTCTTGTAATAGAAGGACCTCCCATCTCTTGTCAGGTACGCTTATATTGTGTAAAGTGTCTCTTTTAGGATTATTATTATTATTTTTTTTGGCAGATTGAACTCAGGCCTTTGTGCTTGCCAGGGAAGAGCTTATTCTACTGAGCCATCTCCCTGGCCCAGGATTTTTTTATATTATGGCCTTATATTCAAGGAGGTCTTCTATAGTCTATGACTATACATTGCTTACTTTCCTTTTTTTTCTTCAGAACTGGGGATTGAACTCAAGCTCTTACACTTGCCAGGGAAGCGCTTATTCCACTGAGCCATCTCCCCTACTTTCCTTTTAATTGTTTTAAAATGATTTAGAATTCATTTTTTTTACAATGTATTAATTATTGAAACTGTCCTATAAATCAGCTTTGAAACTATCTCATTGATATTTGTTTCTCAATAAAAAAAGAGAATTAATTTTTTTCCCATGTTTTGTGGTAATTCTCTATGATTTTTATCCTCAAGGAAAGATAGTGTCATTTGGGGAGCAATTATTTTTTCTTCTGTTAATCTGAAGTGCTACTCTCTTCTCCACATCTGTGCAATTCACTCTCCCCTCCTGCTGCTCTTGAGAAAGTCTTACATTGTTTCTCTGAAATAAACTGTTGGTTTTTGTTCACTCATGTCTGCCTTGTCCCCTCTGTGGAAGTTTAGGGTTCACTTTTGAGAGCAACAGCCAGAAATCCAAAGCAACCAGCTCACAGTGAAAATGTGTTTCTGTTTCATTAAATCTGTAGGCCAGTGACACAACGCACTTAATGTCTTGTGATTCTTTTTTTTTTTTTTTTTTGAGCTTCTCCATTCATGAGAATTGTGTCTGTACCTATATGATTTAGCCTTATTTTTTCTGTTAAACTTTTCTACTTCTCTGGGTCTTTTCGCAGAAGTTGTAATAGAATTTGTTCCTAGTTATCTTTGTTTTTTGTTCTTTCAAAATACTATGTTACTGAACTGTACAAAAGCAGTTGACTTTTTATGTCAAGCTTTCACCTAGTCACTTCAGTGAAATCTTGAGCATTCTTAATATTTTTGTGTGCATGTATATAGATCCTCCTTTTATAAAAAGTCCTTGTGAGTAAAGAATTTATTCCTTTGTAGTCCTCACACTATTTTGTTTCCTGATTGTGTTCCAGCCTGTAATACAGTGCTGAAGGGAAAATTTAGAAGATATTTTCTTGTGCCTGATTTTTATAAAATGTATTCTAATTTAATTAAGACTATCTGCCATCATTTTTTTCAAAATGTGATTTATTAAGCTTAGTAAATGCCCTTATAACTCTGTTTTGTGTTTTATGTTTTAATCATCAATACACATTGACTTTTTTATCTTTTTTTGTTTTGAGGCATGGTCTTATGCACCCCCGACTGGCCTTGAGCTCACTATGTAGCCCAGGCTGGCCTTGAATTCATGATAATCGTCTTGCCTGAGTTTACCAAGTGCTGGGATTACAAGAGTGTGCCACCCACCAGGCTTTCTCTTCCCCCTCTCCCCCTTCCTCTCCTTCCTCTCCCTCTCCCTTTTTAAAATTGGGTCTTTTTGTGTAGTTCAGACAGGTCTTGAGTCCATTATGTGACCCAAGCTGGCCTTGAACTAGTGGTGATTCTCCTACCTCTACCTCTGAAGTACTGGGATTACAGGCATGCACCCCCATGCCTGGCCACGACATTGACTTGTATCAGAGGCTTGGTTTCCCTGGGACAGTGTGGTGTTCTGTTCCCAGGAACTTTCTCGCACTGTATTTATTAGTGCCTATTACAATGTCACATTCTCCTGCAAGCCTTGGCAAACTAGCTTGTTTAGGTACACACTATAGCACATCTGGATTTTATTTGCTCATATTGTATTTTGAATTTTTTGCTTTACTCGTGAGAGGCTTTGGTCTATAGTCTTACTTTCTTTTACTGCTTTTGTCTGATTTAAGAGAGACTTCCTGACCCCTCTCCTTCCCTCCCCTTCCTTCCCTTTTTCTTTCACCTCTTTTTCATCTCTTCTTTCTCTCTCCTCCCTTCTTCACCCCACCTGTGTCTTTTTTTTCATATTTCTCAGATTTTGTGTATTGATCTGAGTTTCATTTTATTTTGTGAAAAAAAATGAAACAAATTTCATGACCAAATAATAAGGAAATAATAGTCATTATACTGTTTTCAAAACAGTTACTTTTATTTTCAAAGCAGTTACGCAGTACAAGATGTAAAACCAAAAGATTGTTACAAATATTGCACGATCTCTCCTATGAAAACATGTCCTTGCAGTCTACCTATGCATACAAATAAAGAGCAAAACAGAGAGGTAAGTAGGAAGTAGGGAAGAGTTTAAATACTCCCCTAAATTACATATTGCATTGCTTTAAAAAGTTTCTATGTATATGCTATTTTGTGTCTTATATATTAATAGTTTATCTTAGGTCATTGGAAAGAAATGTGTTATCAATTAAATTATTTGCTATTGAAATTTTGGCAGTGCTCAACTGAAAATGTGGCCTAGTGGTTTCCTGGTGGAAAGATTTCTAACTTGAATTGTTTTCAGAAAAGTTATAATTATGTACCCTTCTGTACTTTTAGTCAGCTTTCTTCATTTTCTTTTTTGGAGTATATTCAGAATACCCTACTTCAAGTTACTTAGCATAGAAGGAGAGATCTTTAGCAGAGTATGTATTATTAGTATTCTTTTTTCTTTTTTTTTTTTAAGGGAAGGGTCTACAGGGTGTTCAGGGTCTCACTGCTATGCTAGATCGGACTTACAGTGATCTGCCTGTTTACAGCCTCCCAAGAGCTGGGATTACTGGCGTGTGTCACCATGCCCAGTCTCAGTTGCTTTCTCAGTGTGCCCCAGGGATGGCGCAGAAGGCCTGGGGATCGAACCTCTGGCCCCTGCACCTGTTTGCACGTGCTTTGATCTGCTGAGCTACTTGGCTGGCCTTTCATTTTTTTGAGAAAGGGTTTCATTATGCAGTTCATGTTGCCATTGAGCTCACATTATAGCCCAGGCTGGTCTTGGACTCTCAGCCGTTCTCCTGTCTCAGCCTCCTGAATGCCGAGATTACAGGGGTGCGCCACCACGCCCGGCATCATTATTACTTTTTAAAGAAAACATTTTGGATTCTGTTTGCCTTCTCCATCATGTATGTTCACTCCTTTCACATGTTTCCCATGTTGAGCAGTGCGTGGTGCTTTCCCTCCCTTTGATAGTATCTGTTAGAGGTTTCTAGCACTTGCATTGTGTGTTCTGAAGCTGTTTCGCGCATACTGATTTGGAATGATGGTAGCTTCATAATGAATTGCACGTTTTCCCACAGCACCCTGGCTCCTTTTTCTCTAGCTGTGCTTCTTTCATGAAGACTTAGCATTTTATTTGTTGATGTGTCCTTGATTGCTCTTTTTCTTTCTTCAGTTTGTGTATTTGGTTCAGGGTCTCACTACACAGATCAGACTTGTGGTGATCTTCCTCATTTCTGCTTCCCCATCGCTGGGATTACAGGAGTGCACCACTATGCCTGGACATGGTGGCCAGTTTAGTGTGCACAGTGGGTGGGGCCAGCGCGGCCTGTGAGACTGGGGATTGAACCCTGGTCCTGTGCTTGCCTGAGCAGGTGCTTAGTCCACTGAGCTATCTCGCCAGCCCTCCTTGATTTCTTTTCTATCACCCTTTGATTACAAATCTCCTGTTTCTTATGGCTTTGTATCTCTTTTTTAAAACCGCAATTATAGCATTTTTTCCTTGAGGCTGTCAAGTTCGATGCATTTATTTCTTATGATTTTTATCTTCAGGTGGCAATTTTTTATTTCCTTATTCCATTTTTTCCTTTTACAGTTGGGAGGATCTGCATTTTATTTCCCTGCTGCTAGTGCTTCTAGGGAAATTTTATTATGTGTGCATATAGTTTTTTTCTTTTAAAAAAAGGGCTGGGGAAATAGCTTAGTCATCTAAGCATCTGCCTGGCGAGTGCATGGTCCTGAGTTGGATCCCTAGTACTGCCTGCTGTGCTGGCCATGGAACTCCAGATGTGCTGTGCTGGCCTTGCAACCAGGCATGATGATGCATGCCTACAATCCCAGTGCTAAGGAGGCTTAGACCTGAGAGTCGCCATGAGTCCGAGCTGCGTAGTGAGACCCTGTATCAAAAAACACCCCTAAAACCCTTAATTCTCTTGTTCTCCCCAAACACAAGAGCCTTAAACTGGTATGATTTACTAGGCAGGATGCTTCTTTAATTTTGTTTTCTCTGTTTTATCTGGGTGTTAGATATTTCTCAGTCCTGATGGTTCTTGTAATGTGTGATTTGTGCTAGTGTGAGCAATAGGGTTTTCGTGTCCATCTCTGGCTGCCTGACCTCTGCTCCTTGGTTTACAAGCTCTTGGTGTTAGAGGACCTGGGAGGCAGAAACCTTTGGATCCAGGAGCCTGGTCAGCCTCTTGCTACCTCGGTGGGCACCAGGGTTGGCAGGTGGAGGAAATATGTGTTGGCCCACATGCAGGCAATGTGTAGTTCACTGTCACCTCTAGGTGAGTGTCAAACTCCTTGAGTCCTTTTATGCAAACACAGGAAGACCCCAACAAATGTTAGGTCAGTAACTTTCCCATGAGGCTGAGGCAGGATGGTCTCAAGTCTTAAGTCCAGCGTGGGCAGCTTAGTGATTTAAAAAGACCCTGTCTCAAAAAAGGAAATCAGTGAATAAATAAATAAATAAATAAATAGGGCTGAGGATGTAGCAATAAATAAATAGGGCTGAGTATGTAGTTTAGTACACAGACCCTGGTTTAAATCCATAGCACTGCATAAAAGAATATAAAATTAGGAATTGTCAAGAGGTATTCCCTTTATTCCTTGGTTTTTCTGATATTCTCAAATTTTCTTTCTTTCTCTTTTCCCCCGATTTTTAGTTTTGGTTAGTCCACATCAGCAGTATGTAGTGGTCACGCTTGCAGGAGGTAACCCGTGAGCACCACACTCCTCATTCCGTCTCCATCCCCACCCACCCTTGCCCCCATCTCTGGGTCCCCTTTTAGTTGTAAGGATCTATCTCTCTTTCCACTAACATCCCTAGATAGCCCTGTGCCTTTCCTCCAAAAGCATACTAGTATTTTAAAAATAGAAACCTCTTTATCCTACTTTTTTCCCAGTGACTTGAAGTTCTGGTGCATGGCAGGGCGTGATCAGCGAGAATGTGTGTCAAATGTCTTGGGAGGAGGCCGAGCCTCTTAGGGGGTGACAGGGGGCCCGCTGGTCTGCTTGCTTCTCAGTAGGGCAGCATCAGGGTGTCTATGTGCAGAGCTGTACAAGTGCAACGTGAAAACCACGCACATCCTCTGGAGCAGGGCTTTCCAAAGTGACGTTGAGCATGGTGCTGTAGTGGTTGATCCTTTCTTTCAAGGAAATCTTCAGAAAGCCAGTATCTTAAAACTAAGCAAAATCAAAATTCTGCCCAGGCTCAGATGAGAATAGTCCCAAAGGGAACCCCACACAGCAGGGCAAAGCTGAGGAACCCACAGGGCCCCAAGAGCACTGTTCAGTTGACACTCCTTTTAGCAGAGAGTAGGAAGCCGCAGAAGTCCTGGGGTGGTCACAGGATGGACCAGTGTCCAGAGGGCAGAAGCCCCATCCTCTCGTAGCCTGTGTGGTTCATTTCCATAGCCAGGTAGAGTTGCTGCCTCGTGTGATATGGTGAGGAAGTTTGATTATCTTCTTTAAAGCCAGCATCTTTCACACAGTGTGATGTGCTTGCCCATGGTCCCAGCATTCTGGGAGGCTGTTGTGGTTTCTAGTTGTCCCCCCAAAGCCTCATGTAGTCATAGGGTGGGGATGTCTAGAGTTTGTGATTAACTCATGATCCACTGGGATTCTGTGTGATCCAAGGCTGGGATTATGGGTCTTAATTTTTCTGGGATTATGGGTGTGAGTACTTCCTCCAGCCTGGGGCAGAGAACCTGAATGTAATATAACAGACAGAGAGACAGACTTTCTTTAGCTATTGCTCTTTGTTGCATTGTTCTTCCACCGCCATAAACTGCTGCTCTCTGCCATGTGCCATTCTGCCTTGGAGCCAGCCGAGTATGGACTGAAACCTGCAGCAACTTTGAGCTAAACAAACCTTTCCTTCCTTCATTTTGGGTGTTGGGTATTTGTCTCAGCAACGAGAGAAAAGTAACAAAGACAGAATTTGGTTCCACAGGAGTGAGGTCCTTGTAGCTACACCTGACAATGTGGATTACAAGTCTTTAGCAATGGCTTATGGGAAGAGATAGGAAAGGTTCAGAGATGTCACCTATAAGCAAAGCTCTGAAACAGCTTTGGCTGCTCTGTTTGGGAGATTCTGGTCAGAGCTCAGAAGACCAGAAGGCTGTTAGAAAGCCGTCCTGTAAAGACCAGGCTGGGGAGGTTTCTGCTGGGAAGAAGGACTGCATTGGTTGTTGGACTCCAGATGATTTGTGCTTTGGTTTGGCCAAAAGACTATCTGAATTTTGCTTATGTCCAGAGACTTTGCCTAAGACTGAATTTCAGCATGGTGGACTGATTAATCTTGAAAAGATATTTCAAAGCAGCCAAATATTGGGGCAGTCACATGGCTGTTACTGGGGGCTTTTAGGCAGATTTATGGTGAGAATGCAGAGCAAGGAGCTCAGCAGAATGGTCCAAAATGTTGTGAGTCAGACCAGAAAGGAAGTGCCAAGAAAGCTGTGGACTGCAAAGATGGAGCTGAGAGGATCCCCACAGTGGAGAAGGAACAAAAGAATGGAAAGGATGGCCTGAGGGCGTCACAGGAGGGGGCAGGTCTCCACCCTCTGCAGCCTCAGAACTGCAGAGGTCAGGGACTCTGCCCTGAGGGGAAAGCTGCAGAGCCCCTTGTTCCAGAATGGCTGGCAGCAGCCACACCGCATTCCAGAATGGCCTGACCTGGAGAGTTTGTTCCTGGGAATCAGGGTCTGAGTGCTCAGCCACCCAGACACTCAACCCCTACATCCAAGAGAAAGGAAAACCTGCCTACTGCTCCAGCTGGCAGCAGACCTCAGAATCATCCATGTGGTACTGGTTTTAAGTGCATACATCGCTGTTAATTTTTTTTTTTTTTTTTTTTTGCGGAACTGGGGATTGAACTCAGGCCCTTGCGCTTGCCAGGGAAGCTTTTATTCCACTGAGCCATCTTCCCGGCCTTTAGGTGCATACAGAATGCAGAAGTTCTGAGGTTAAGAAAGCTTCCACCTCAATTTCAGAAGGCCTGGGAGGCCAGGCAGTGTGCCCCAAAGAGGGCTGTATGGGAAGCTGTGAGAGAGAAGCCTATTCAGTGGAAACCCCAGAAATTTGGAAAAGCCAGGAACATGGATCATCTAAGGGAAACTGCAAGGCAGGAGCAAATCAGGCCTGAGAAAGAAGCCATGGGAGCTACAACCATGAAAAGTGCTGTAGGGGCGGAGCACTTCTCATGGTTGTATTTCCCCCAGCCTAGGGCCTTTGGAGCTTACAACTCAGTGTAGACTGCTTTGGATGTTCCAGTTGGAACTATGGGACTTAATGTTTGCCCTACTGGATTTTGGACTTGTGTTGATTCCAGTGTTTTGTATTCCCCTATTGTTTGCAACTTTTGGATTGGTAATGTTTATCTTGTGCCTTTGAATGTTGGATGTGTTTCTTTTGTATAGGAGCTCACAGTTAAGAGTGCCTTGTATCTTGGAAGAAATTCGGATTTGGACTTTTCAGCAATGCTGAAACTGTTGAAACTTCAGCAACTCTTAGAGATGGACTAAAATGTCTTTTGCACAAAAGGATGTGAATGAGACTTTGGGGGTCCAGGGGTGGAATGTTGTGGTTTCTAGTTGTACCCCCAAAGCCTCATGTAGTCATGGGGTGGGGACTTCTAGAGTTTGTGATTAATTCATGACCCACTGTGATTATGTGTGATCCAAGGCTGGGTTTATGTGTCTTAGTACTATTGGGATTATGGGTGTATTTCCCCCAGCCTGGGGCAGAGAGCCTGAATGTAATATAACAGACAGAGAGACCCACTTTCTTTAGCCATTGCTCTTTATTATTGTTGTTTGGCCACCATGAACTGCTGCTCTCTGCCATGTGCCCCTCTGCCTTGGAGCCAGCCGAGTATGGACTGAAACCTGCAGTAACTGTGAGCTAAATAAACCTTTCCTTCCTTCATTTTGAGTGTTGGGTATTTGTCCCAGCAACGAGAGAAGAGCAACTAAGACAGAGGCTGAGGCAGGAAGGTAGCAAGTTGGAGCCAGCCTGGACAATTTAGACTTAGTGAGACTATCTAAACCTAGACAAATAAAGGGCTGGGGATATCACTCAATGTGAAGGGCTTGGGTGTGAAGTCAGTGTCTTGTCTAGCTGTTTTGCTTCAATGGCTTCCTATTGAGTGCATTCTGTCTTCCACATCTTCCAAAGTCCTCAGCCCTGAGCCCCCCTGAGTCCCACCCTAGAGGGGCAGCCCAGCGGTCAGTAACCAACCGGGACGCATGCAGGACAGAGTGCAGTGCTTGCTCTGCTGTCTTCGGTGCGCTCGCTTTTGCCACTGCCGCCCTGTTCACCACCACCAAGGACTGGTTTCTTAGGCTCGCGGACCGCATGCTATTTCTGGGCTGTAAATTTCCAAAGCTTCTTCACCGTCCACCTCTCCCAACCACATGCTGGAACCCAGAAATGTGTTTGCAGCTATAACCAGCACACTTAAATACCAGTTAAATACAGAAAATAAGTACAAAATCTGTATGGCTCCTGGCCCGAGAGGAGCTATAAAAATATGACATGGCTGTCAGCCCTTTGGGGCCTCCAAAAATAAGATGATGCTTCCTGAGCTTTTTAAAGCTTATTTGGGGTTCCAGAATAGCCCTGGCTACATTTTCAGAGCATAGACTGAATCAGAGGATCTCATGCCTGGGGTCCTGGCCCCTCTTGGCAAATTCCTTTCTTATTTCTGGTTTCCCCTGAGATAAGACACGTAGTAATGCTTCTTTCTTTTTTTTTGAAATAGTAGAGATCAAACCCAATCCCTCATGCTGACCTCCATCCCTAGTCTTTTTAAAAATATTTTTTAAAATTTCAAAACAAGGCCTTGCTAAGTGGCATCTGGCTGGTCTTGATCTTGGGATCCTGCCTCAGCCTCCCAGAGTGCTGGGATTACAGATGTGAAATACCAGGCTTGATTTTCTGACAGACTCCTTTTTTTTGGTGGAACGGGGGATTGAACTCGGGCCCTTGCACTTGCCAGGCAAGTGTTTATTTTGCTGAGCCATCTCCCTGGCCCATGGCAGATTCCTTCAGGACTGCAGCTTCTTTAGAATTGTTAGCATCCATTACAGTGTCTGTTCTTTTTTTTTTTTTAATTCATTTATTTATTACAGTGTCTCGCTATACATCACGGATTCTTTTTTTTTTTTTTTTGCGGGGGTGGGGGGTCAGCTCAGCCCGCCCTGGGGGGAGGGGCTGGCATGGCATGTGGTGCTGGGGCTTGAACCGCAGTCCCTGAGAGGCGCTTTAGACCGCTGAGCTATCTTGCCAGCCCATGTCTGTTCTTAAGAGTCGTGAGAGAGTGAACTGAGGAGTTGGAGGTTTCCATCTTAGAGGGCCCCACCAGCCCTCTCTTGGTGGTGCCATCTATGTGCTGCTGGTGTTTCCACATCTTCTTTTCTGCAGGTCGTCTCTTCCATCCCTATGACAGCCTTACCGCTCCAGTCCCAGGTCACCATACTGAGGGCCTGGGGCTGGGGAGGGGTCCCAAGACCTCTGCAGTGTCCTTTGTAGCTGGGTCTTAGGCCCCAGGGTTTCTTAGCTTTCTTCTAGTTCACCCAGACCCCCGGTAGTCTGCAGCACCTCACCACTTCCATCTAAGAAAGCCCCAGAGGCACTTAGGGAAGGAGGCTCCAAGGTCTTGGGCACGCTGCACAGGTCATTGGGACTCTTGGCCTCCGCACACAGCATGTGATCCGCACAGTGAGTGCTGATGCATCTAAAAAACGTGGCCATGAGTCCCCCTCTGGATCCTCCCCTCACTTTGAACATGTCCCATTGTTCCCATTGCTTTCTGCAGCAGCTCTGGAGTCCTCTTTAGCTCTGCTGATCCAGCTGCTTCTGTGTCCTGGTGCAATTGCAGACATTTGCCTTGTTGGTCACTTTGACTTAGGAAGAGCTGGAAGTCACGTGGTGCCCAGATGGGGTGAGTGTGGTGGGTGAGGGCATAGCATCATGCTCTTAGAAGTCTCTCTTCCACTGCATGATGCTTGGCAGTCAAAATTCATTATATTTTTGACGAAATCTCATAACTCAATAAAAAGAACTCCACACTGCTCCAGAAAATGACTGGAAGGGGAGGCTGAGTGAGTGTGTTTGAAGTGAGGGTGAGGATTGTGAAGGTGATCTTAGCAGTCTCATTAATTAATGAATTAATTAAAATGTTCATCGTGTACTTTGATCATATCTTGCCCGTATGCACTGGAGAACATGCAGGACTCTTTCAAATTCTTCCATAGCCACACGGAAGTACTGACTGGTGTCTTTGCCCTTCAGTGTTTGAACTGGCAAGCGCTGAGGTGCAGTCCATTGAAAAATCCCACCCCTTGCAAACTTTGTTCATCTTTTTGGACCCTTGGAAACCGCTCCAAGCAGAGCTGCAGCCTGGCCTTTTCTCAGCCCCCGGGGCTTCTGGATTGGGGTGCAGATGCGGCTTGGGCCCTGCAGCCACCCTCAGTTTACAAGGTCCGGGCTGTGCTGGGACACCCTCTTTCCTGGATGCAGTGTCTGCAGGTAGCTTGACTAGGAGGAGTTGGGGAGAAATGGCATGGCTACTTCTGGTGCAGCTCCCTGGCCTCCATTGTGTCTGGGCTGGGCCTGACTCAGCTCAGACAGCAGATCTTGGGTCAGCGAGGAGGCTGAGTGTGCTGGGTGTTGGGGGTTGCTGGGTGAATGTTTGCTGAATGAAATAGCTGTATTTAAAAAAAAAAAAAAAAAAAGAATGCCTCTATTGAGTTTGTAGAAGGATGTGACTGTGTGCAGGGCCCCTTCAGCGTGGCTGCTGCTTGGCTCAGAACTAGTGTGCAGAGTGCAATGGCGTTGGGCAAAGAGCGGGCGCACTGGCCATTGTACGCCCCCAAGTGGTTCTGCGCACCTTCGCCTCTCGATATGCATTTGTAGGACAGGGTGACAGTCTTCCCTCCAGCCTCAGGCTTGGGACCCTTCAGGTCTGTGCTCTTGGTACCCTAGAGAAGGCCTCAAAGTATGTTTCAAGAGCTACCTCTGCGCACAGGCTTTTAAGTGGGGAAAAGGTTCCTGCCGCCTCCCACTGCTTATCCAGTCTAGGAGCTGAATGTTGGCTCCCAGAGTCCTCTGCGTGGAGCAGCTCCTCATTAGACTCTCAACCTCTCCTCTGCTGCCATCCTGCATAGGAACAAGCCAGACTGGGGTCCAAACAGAACCCCAGGAAAGCATATGGGGTGCTGCAGGGCTGCAGCACGGGCCATCCCGGAAGGCAGGATGGAAGCGCATGGCAGCCTGCTGAGCTGATGTCTGCTGTGGTCGTGGCAGGCGCAATCGCTTCTATGTGCTGGGCAGGAGTCTGTTCTGCAGGCTGCCACTCTGGGCAGGGGAGGACACAAAGCAGAGAGGCTGGACCGGAAGACACCTCCCGCAAGGGCGCTTACTGCTGGAACAAACAGAGATAGCAGTGTGCCAGCCGGTGAGTTACTTGCTTCTCTGTGATTCTCGCCTGGTTTGAAAGAAAAAGAAATGAGAAGATGCTGTCCATGAGCCCTGAGGAAAGCCCCAGCCCAAGAGCTTTGAGATCCGCTGGCCCACACACCTCGCGGATGGGTCCAGAGAAGAGTACTCGTGTCACTCCGGAGAGCGCCCCCTAGCCTAAGCGCTCTGCTTCCCAGCAGCCACTTTCCTTCATGCTCCCAGCCACCTCATGGAGCTTCACTGTGGCACAGTTTTTGAGCCAAGCCCCAGCCTCAAGGTCCATGGCACTGGTCGGTCTGTGTGACCATAATTGATTTCCCCAAAAGTCCTTAACTGGTTGCTCCTTTCCAGCTGGAGTTGCCAGTTGGAACTGTACGGGGCAGGGCCTAGGCCAGTGTGCTTGGGATTTGGAGCTGGGAGCCGAGTGAGTCTTTTCTTCTTTGTCTCTCAACCCCAGATTGTCAGAGTAGTGGCCTCACTCTTTGTAGGATTCCACACCCTTTGGGGGCTGTAGCAACAGGTGCAGTCCAGCTGGTGACAAATAACTGAACTAATATTTTTCCTCAAATCAAGTATCCTGTCTGCATGAGTTGGAGGGGTCCTCTCCCTGGTCTCTTTGTTGTCCCTGGACTCTGTCCTGCTCCTATGTCTGCTGCCTGACTTCAGGGACAGTGGCCAGTGCCTGATACATTTGAGCAGAGTGTGCAACACTCGTCTTGTGGGATTAACACAGCCGACCCCTAATCATGGCCGGCTCCCCCTGTAATGAAGTGTCACTCTGCTTCCTGTTGTCTCTGTTGTATATAGAGATAATTTAGCCAAAATCCTTAAAGGACAATCAACTCCACTCAGTGGCTTCGTAAAAGCACCTGCAACTGAAATGGATTTATGTTAAAGATGTGGGAGACAATTGTGAGTTTTTTTTGCTTTTCTTTGAGAAAAATTGAAGTCAGGTTTAAGCTACGAAAGATGGAGGTGTGCTTGTTATCCAAGCACCTGGAGAGGCTGAGGCAAGAGCATTGCTCCTAATTCGAGGCCAGTTTGGGCCACGTGGTGAGTTCAAGGCCAGCGTGGACTAGAGTGAAGCCCTGTCTCTTCGGGGGGGGGGGGAGAAACCCTGTCTCAAAAACAGTTTAAACCCAGCACAGGAGTGCATGCTCGTCATCCCAGCCCTGGAAGGGTGGGGCAGGAGGACTCCCAAGTTCTAGCCTAACCTTTGCAACTTAGTGACTTGGCAAGATTCTGTCTCAAAATTTAAAATGGATAAATGATTGAGTGTCTGGGGATGTAGCTGTGTGTGAAGGGCCTGAGTTCAAGCTGCAGCATGGAAAAGGAAAAAGGAAAGACTTACAAGCCCCTTTGCCTGTCATTCTGTGTCATCTTTAATGAGCGGTATTCACAGAACTGTTACCTGCTGAGAATCCCCATACAGCAGGAGGCAGCCTGCTCCGGGGCCATCATTCTACTCTTCCTCAGTCTCTGCCTCTTCTCCTGCACTGTTTCAACTCCATTTCCTTTTTGCAAATGGCAAGTGGTTGAGCCCCCAAATATGACTACAGGAATACTAAGAAAAGAAAAGAATATTAAGAAATTGCCACTTCCTGTACACGTTTATGAGAGAGAAAGGAACAGAGGGACAGGTGTGGGGCCAGGGTAGGGGTCTTGGGTGCTGTGTGATGTGGAGCTGGACTGTGTAGAGCTCGAGGGCAAGGTTGGAGTCAGTGTCTGCGAGGCCTCCTGGTGCTGCCCTGTGACTCCACGTTAGTGATGGCCAGGCTCACTGACCCGCCATGCTAGCCCTCTTGTCTGTGCATTGAGTGCTGGGTTGTGGCTCGACAGGGGACCAAGCAGGTGACCCATGCTGGAAGTGCTGTCTACACAGAGGATCAGGCTTGGAACCAGGTCCAACGCTGGTCATTGAGAGCTCCACAGTGTCCCCCCTGGTCTGCAGCTCCCACGAGCACTAACTGGTGTCTCAGGATTGGTCCCAGGAAGCCTCGAGACTCTCATAGCTTGCACTTTCAGTAGTAGGATGTCCAGGGTTGCCAGGAGCTGGATCTGGAGGAAGGAAGCAGAGGTGTGGAGAGGTGGGTGGAAATGGAAGCCGGTTGCAGACTGGTGCTCAAGTTAGGAGCGCAGGGATGGTGGCTGCATTTGCTAGTGCAAATATAGGTACAGAGCCTGCTGTTTGGACACTGTGGAGTCCCTGAGTCCTTGGGTTCCCTGGGAGGTACCTAGCATGGCCCAAGGTGTGTATCTGGCCTCCAGGGCTCCAGGGACCTGCAGTAAATGGCTCCATGTTCTATTTCCCTGTCTCTGTGGAGCGGTTTCCTGAGACCGTTCAGCTGTGCTGTCCTGCAGTTCTGAGAACTGGCTCACTGTAGAATGCCCTGCCTGCCCTTAGAATATGGGAGTGTATTTTATAGCAGTGGGAGTAATGCAAATCTATGTGGAAACACAGGAGAAAGTACAGTCACTGCTTTCTCACTGATTGAAGCCCTTCAGTCTTCTTTCTTCCACTTACCTGTGAAGTGGGTCCAGGAAGAGGCCATGCATAGACAGTCGGTCCTCTGGAGAATTCAGAGGGTTCAGGTCTGCATGTTCCCTCAGAGCTGCAAGTGCTCTTAGATAAGGCTTTTGGAGGTACTTCCATCTTTCTCCTTGAATTCCACGTGGCAGTCATTTCCTGGGTTTGTGCTGTGACCGTCACTCTGCACTGACAGCACAGAGCTTAAAAGCGTGTGATTACTAAATTGGTTTAGCATGGTCTGGGTGTGGATAATGGAAACCCCAATCTGTATGGGTGGCACCAACCGATAAGCTGATAGCCTAGGAGGGAAAGAGGGAGGGCAAGCTTGCTGTTCACTGCTTACTGCTGTCGCCTCCTGGCTGTCCTGCCATGGGCTGTGTCTCCACACTCATGCCATTCTGCCATGCCACAGAGCTGGCTAACTGTGGACTGAGTCTCTACAAACTGTGAGCTAAAATAAACCTTTCCTTCTTTAACTTTGGGTGTTGGGTATTTTGTCTCAGCAACAAGGAAAATAAGGATATGAATAGAGCCAAACTGTCAGAGGTTCCCACATCAACTCCTATTTTTTTTTTTTGTTTGTGTAATTTTTTGAGATCCATTTTCTTGTGTTGTTCAGTCTGGTTTTGAGCTCATCCCAGGCCAGCTTTGAATTTGCAGCAGTCCAGCTGGGACTGCTGGGCCAAGTTTCTGCAGGGCCAAGATTACAGATGTTCGCACTTGGCTTAGAATAACTCTCAGAGGTGCATTCCTTGTTTATTTTCTGTAAGTTTGCTTTGGGGTTTGGAAGGCGCCTGCCCTATCCTTTGTTGGGAGTCTTGGGTCCAAGGGAACGGAGGTCTGTTCAGAGCAGCTATCACAGCCCCTGAAGGCTGGACCAGTTGGGCCACGCCTGAGGCTGTCAGTGCAGAGTTAAGGTCACAGCACAAACCCAGGAAATGACTGCCATGTGGAATTCAAGGAGAAAGTAATTCTGGGTCAGGATTCCACAGCAAAGATGTTTGGAGCGAGAGGAGCCACTGGCTTGCTTTCTGCATGGACCAGGATTTATTTCACCTCACTAAGCCTCAGTGCTATGTTTTCTCTTCTGTAAAGCAAGAGACCATGCCAGGTCGTTGGGAGGGACTTCCTCATCTCCGTGGACCCTGGCAAATGCTCAGGCTGGTGCAGCATGGAGGAATCTGGCTCCCTCTTCAGGGACATCAGGCATGCTCAGTGTCCTCGCTGTCCCTAATGCTCAATTAATAGCATCTTGCGTATTTCTTTCAGCATGGAAGGAGGGAGGGAGACAGTAGGAAAGGAAGCGCTGGCCTGTGCTAGATTTTCAAATTGTCAAGGAGGGATTGGCTGCGTCACTGGTCAGAATAACGTGTGTGTGCCTGCAGGCGTGTGCGTGCTGGGCTAAGATAAGCTTTTTAAAGATTCTGTTTTGGTGTTTGATATAAAATCTGATCCTCTGGATGTCTCTTTTGGTCTGTAGACTTATAGTTTTGGCTTCTCATTCCCTTTGGGTGATTTCATTTTGGTATATCCTGTGACACTCAGGCCTTTGGGAACAGAATAATAAATGCTTTTCTTTCCTAAGTCTGGAGTTCAGTCAGCCACTGTTTCCCAACGGCTTCCTCTTGCGTCACAGGGAATTCTGTTGCTTCATAGTTACTTGATTTCTGTTCAGATTGTGTTTTCTGTCCTTGGCTGTGTGCAGCTGATAGGATGGTAAGGGGCAAGGGCAGCCCCAGACCAGATGAGTTTTGGAGCTGCCCCCTGTATTCTGCAGATGGAATTCCTGGAGAAGTGCATTTACTGTCTTAGCATGCAGACTGCTCTGGAGCAGAGTTTTGTTAGGACCTGCTGTGCTCAGGGCACTGTATGTAGAGCCTGGGAAGTCCAAAAACATCTGGTATAGGTGCAGCCTTCTAGATATCAGTGCATCTGGAGACAGAGGATCTGTGATGGAGATGGCATCCACTGATGGTCGGTTATTTGCTTCCTGATCTTTTCTGTTGGTGTCACTACCTAGAGGGCATAGGCTTGTTCCCACCCAGACAACATTGGGGTCCATCTCAACATCGGCCCCCCCTGAGGACAGTGCTCCCCTTCCTCTTGTTCGGCTGCCCACTTCCTCCAGGTAGCAGGAGCGTCTGCCTTGTGCTGACCTGAGGTGACTTGTCTTTCTGCTTCTCTGCCTGCCTTCCTGCATCTTTTCAGCTCAGCTGACCTCACCAGCTTCTCCTTTACAAATGGCAAATGATCAAGCTCTAAATGACAACAGCAGTATTAAGAAACTGCCTCTTCCCATACAGATCTGTGGGGGTAGAAGGAGGGCAGGAACTGAAGTGGGGACAGGGGTGCTGGGTAAAGTGGAGCTGGACTACAGCGATCTAGCACTGTCTGGGAGGCCCAAGGGCGTTATTCAACGACCTGCACATTCCCTGATTTCTTAACCTGTATGTAGCATAGTAGAAAAAAGTGTAGTTTAAAACTGACAGTGTCTGTGAGTATAAGCATTGACCAGAACATCTGTACAATACTTGAAAATCGGAGCTACTCTTCAAATGTTGTCTGTGTCCTGCACTTTCAGACTCAGAAGCAGAAACAAAAACCAGCCACAGCAGAGAGAACGAAGAGCCTGTTGTCCCGGCACCATGTACCCACAGAACCTGGGCAGGTTGTGCCCTGAGGTTTGTTTTGCATGAAGGATAAATTGCTGGTGGACACACCCCAGTTGCTGGGATATCCAAATTGGATGCTACATAAAATAAACAGAAGCCTCCTCCATGGGGTTTGTGAAGTGCAGTACATACTGGAGTGAGAAGGTGTGCGAGGTCGAGGCTCTGTGGAGGCCTTCTGCTGCATCTCAGCCTTGTGCAGAATGACCTGGAGCAGAGTCCTAGCACTGTAGACAGCTAAGTCAGGTATCAATATCACAGGCAGGTAGGCAGGGCTGGGCCCGCAGTACAGAAGACAGCTGTGGCCAGAGGCACATCCACTGAAGACCAGGCTCCAAGGAAGGAGAGACTGCCTCCTCTCCCCTGGGGATGGGCAGCAGTGATTGATATTCTAAATAGGCATCAGCCAAGGTGGAAACTCAAACCCTCCTTGACCCACCCCTCTCAAGAAGTCCTTGTCCTCCTCTTGTATACTTGCTCCATTGTAGGAGACACTTCCTGGTCCTTGTCTCAGTCCAAGAAACCAATATTTGTAATCCCAAAGTTACGTTATTGGAATCCCATCAAGTTGATTCCAATCTACCACTTTCCATGCAGCCCACGGCGAAAATGAGGACACTAAATTATATTTTTAATCATCGGGGAGTCGAGGGGCTCTAAGTCCTGCCATGACATGGCCTTCCGGAACCAAGAGAGCGACCCAGGGCCTCCCTCACCTGGTTTTTATTCAGTGAGGGAGTGGCTTGAGGATTGAGAATTGTGGGAAGTAGGTGACTACTGTGAGCTGAGCTAGGTGGGGGGCCTACATTTACCTCTGCCATATGCAGAGAGGATATGCAGAGAGAGTAATCTGCATTATATAGTATTTAATGTTTTGGGAAGTCTAGGGCTTCAGCTTTGATGTAGTCTTTCAAGCC